>JAJONR010012324.1:0-10279 GCA_029582245.1 Solanum etuberosum | reverse complement strand
ATCAATACACTGGTGATTGAGATCATTCTATCCTGGGAGGACATATTCCAAATCAAACCTCGGATACTAGAGGGGAATAATTTCCTTAAGGGGACACTGTGCATTCAGTAGGCTTGATCTTCATTCTGTTTTGATTTTTCCAGATTCTGGTACGTTTTTCAGATTTTAGTTTTGTGAATTAATTTATGTTCTTCTGTTTTTTCACTGATTCAGTAAACTTTGGTAACTTCGTGTTTCTGCAAAGTTTGTTGTAATCAGTAGTGTTGTTTGTAAACACAGATTGGGCAACATATTTGAGATTGTTCCTTTTAATCGTAATCAAAGATGCTTGCGTAGTAAAAAGAAAGAAAGCGTCTATGGCAGATGGAATATGAGATCTAGGCAAGCCTTTCTTCCTTTGTTAACTTAAAGGCTATGTAGAATCCTGGTGAAATTATTGCCTTAATGGGGCCTTCTGGCAGTGGAAAAACAACCTTGTTAAAGATATTGGGAGGAAGATTGCAAGAAACATTGAATTCGCCAATTTGTGAACTTTTCTTTGATTCTTGACACATGTCATGCTGGATTTGAAGAAATAAAAATGAAAGTCTAATTCTGCGCTTCTTCTGACTATTGAAAGTGGAAGTTCAAGCTTTGAAGCTCATTTTCCAGCATTCCTTTCAATTCTTTCAACCTATTTGACAACTTTCAGCTATACAAAGTTAATTGTTATTACACAGAAAGAGTAATAATTTTCACTTTACATCGATTTATATTTCGCTTTAATTGATGAATTGCTTTACACGTTTTTCCTTTTTGCGTTTGTTGAATAATGGACAAAGTGTGAAAAGGTCAAATACCATTTACTCCCTTAGATTCACTCACCAACAAGTCCCTTATTTGACAGCCAACTCCCATTCATTGTTGAAAATATAAATTGTTTTTCTTTAATACTATTTCCGTTTATTTTTAATTGTCATAATTTTTTTGTTAGAGTCAAACTATAAAAATTTTGATTAATATTTTACGATGTATTTTTCATCATTTTAATATGTAAAAAATTGCAATTTATAGTATTTTTCGTATAGTTTTTGAATATCTTATTGTTTAAAATATCGAACCAATATAATCTAATTTAACTTTGAAATTAATCAAATTGACTTTCGGAAAGCGCAACATGACAAATAAAAGTGAACGGATAGAGTATATTATATTATTCCATTCGTCCTAAAATATTTGTTTTTTTAGAATTATATAAATTTCTAATCAATATTTTTAGACAACTTTTATAATCATATTTATATTACAAAAATTAACATTTATAATATTTTTAATAAAATTTTAAAATATTGAATTAATTAAATTATCGAATTGTGTCGGTGTTGGGGCAACAGAAAAAGTAAATATTTGTGAATTGTAGGTCAAGGTATTCTCTTCTCTAAGACTTACACGTGTCTTACATGCACATCCTCTACGTGTCGCCATTTAATTGGCTGTTACTAGTCAACTAGCACCCCCCACCCTCACATGGGGAACAGAATATTCAAGATTCTTGCTTGTCGACAAAAACGCCAACCAAATCAGAATACTACTCGTGGATAGGGTTGTTTATCGATCGGCCGGATAATTATACTTAATAATTTGATTATTAAATTGATTTTTGAATATATTATTTTCCTATCTCTGTTTATATGATTTATTTTATTTTTTAGTCGGTATAAAAAAAAACACATTTTTATATTAAGTAACAATTTAACTTTAAAATATTTATTTTACCTTTGATGAAATAATTTATTGCCATACAAATTTCTATAATTTATTTTAGACCACAAATTTTAAAAGTCTTTTTTTCTTTCTTAAACTTCGTGCTATGTCAAACTAACTCACATAAAATGAGACGGAGTGAGTAATTCATTGGTGTTTCTTCAAATCTTTAACTAATTTTGAGTTCGAAATATGTTTGAGTCATAAAGAGATAAAAATTGACCCAAATAACCACAATTCTAGAAAGTAATTAAAATAAGTTTAGTGTAGATTTTTATTCCGTTTTACCTAATATTATAAGCGCGGCTGACATAAAACAAAACTTTTTTATTCACTTTATAAAGTGTAACTTTTTCTTACACTTTATAAAAGGTAATTTTTTCTGACACTTTATAAGAAAAGTTAACTTTATCAAAATATTTCACTTTCATCTTTCTAAAATTTATTTCACTTTATTGGTCTCAGCCTAACAATTCAAGTGAACCTCAATTGGCAGACTCGATTGAATCAATCTTTCATATTCGGTGAATCGTCGATTACCACCTTGTTCGTCGGGTTAAGACCAGTAAAGTGAAATCTTTCGAAGTGAGATAAATTTTAGGAAGATGAAAGTGTGAAAGGAAGATGAGGAAAGTAAAATATTTTGGTAAAGTTAACTTTTCTTATAAAGCATAAGAAAAAAATATACTTTATAAAGAGGATAAATAAGTTTTGTTTTATGTTTAAACATAGACGTTAACAAACTAACGATCGCCATTTGTAATATTGGATAAAACGGAATAAAAATTTACTTTCTAGAAATGTGGGTTATTTAAATCAATTTTATCTCTTTATGACTCAAATAGATTCCAAACTCAGTTGTGTTTTTTTTTAATCATATCTTTTACTATTTTGCACCTCTTTCATTTCAATTTATTCGAACTTTTTTTTTATTTGGTTTAAAAAAGAATGATTCTTTCTAGCAATTTTTTAGTTTTATTTGTCCATGTGTCATGTTCAAATTCTTAAGATTAAAAGATATTTTGTTATATTTGACAATTTAAAATCATAAAAAAATAATTTAAAATTAATTTCTTAAAGTTTATATCACGTAAAGATAAATTAAAATGGAGAAATATATATTATAATATTCATTAAAAATATTTGTAATTAATTAATAATATTATAACTTAATTTAAAATATTGTAACAAATTATAAAGTTCAAATCTCGCCCCCTCGTTTAATTTTATTTCCATAATTTCTCTGAGCCCTCGTGAATCAATATGGCTGATGGAAGTGGTGGAACCAGAAATTTCATAAAAGGTGTTAAATTTTGAGTAATAAATGCAATAAAAAATTATCTACAAGGATTTAAATTTTGACGCTATGTAAGTTTTGAGCATACTCTTACCATCGCACTACAAGTTTCCATTGGTTTAAAGGGTGTCTAAAAACTAAATATATCAATATAAAATAAGATTTAGCCTCTATATATAATATAATTTTATGTCGCGACAACGTAGCTCCACCCTTGACTGATGCAGAGCGGAGTCCAGTGATTTAGCTAGGGTTTGATCATAAATTTTCAAATATTTTTGGCTAGTCAGTTTTGGGTGAAGTTTCACTAAGCGTTTGACCATAAATTTTGAAAGAACTATTTAACTTTAAAAACATATATGATTTATATCTATAAGTTCTAAAAATTATTTAAAATATTCGTAAGGTTATATTATCATTTTATAATGAACATGATCCGTAAAAAGTCACGACAACGAACAATTAATATGAATTTGAAAATATAGGAAGAAAACAAAATAAAAATATCATTGATTTATATATGAAAAACTACTATTACTATTTATAATTGGAAGTGACTTCGAAGAACAGACTTGGATAAAAATTGTATAAAATATGTTTATAACGATATAAGTTTTGTAAAATAAACTAGGACTGAAATTTAGTCCAAAACTATAAATGATGGTGTTTTTATAAAATGTAAAAATTTGGGATAACTTTTAAATTTTTAAAAATTCTCAAATATTAAAATTTGGCCCAAATTTAATTTTTTTCTAGAACTTGGGATATTTATCAAATATATTTATTAAGTAATGATCTGACAAATTATTTGATCAAACACTAATTTTTAAATTTTTCTCAATAATAATAATAATAATATTATTATTATTACTATTTTTTTTTTTTTTTTAAATCACGTTACAAAAACAGCGATAATCTTTCTGAAAAAAGAGAGGAGATAACAAGAAATAAAATAAGATTTTTAGTATGTGTGTTTAATTTGACAAGTTAAAATGACAGATCTAAAATAAGGTGACACTTATATTCTCAAACAACAATATTTTATTAAGATGACTCTTATTTTATAACGATGAAAATAATTTTAAAAAAGCAGATTTTACTGTTAATCGAGGACATTTTTTTTTTTAATTTTAGTGGTCAGTACTCTATGTACTAGCTTATTTCAGCTAGTAGATCTAGACCTATGTACCAAGGCAAATTAATTAAAGCACATTTCGCAGTCTTTCATGTCAAAAGTTTGTTCGAAAACAAATGGAATGCATTCACTTTAGAAAATATTATGGGAGACAGAGGTGTCGGATGGTGGGGATGAGGGATATAGAGGATCGAGAGGAGGGACGGTGAAGATGAGGTGTGTTGATCGGTGGAAATTAGAGAGGATATAATCAATATGGAATTTGAGTTTGTTTTTTCTATTTTTATTAAGAAGCTTATTTTTTTTTAAATATTTTCTTTGAGAAATATTTAATCAAGTAAACATGAAAAACTTGAAAAACATATTTTCTGTCGTACCGACTGCTCTCATTTTTATCTTGTTTTCGAATGAAACAAAAATTTTGGGCAGGTGTTGATTTTATGTTTCTATTAAAGAACGACAAAAGTCTCACATTTGTGGTTAATGAGATGGGTGGTCTCCTTATAAGACTTGGACAATTTTCCTCCCTTTGAGCTAGTTTTTGAGGTGTGAGTTAGGCCTAAGACCTAATTTAACATGGTATCAGAGCAGGGCCTATCTCACCCAATGTTGGAGCCCCCAAAATCAAAATTGCTCATGCAACAGATGTTAAGCACTGGTTCCCTCTAAATAAAGAGAAGTTTTTACTGTAGGGTTATTTGGTGTGATGATAAGAGAAAGTTATCATCACTACTAAAAAATTGTAAATTACCTGCAAATTTTACTTGAGGATTATTTCTGTAGAAATTTCCTACGATTTTTCATGCGAAAATATGAAATTCCTAATTATAGACTTTTTTACCTGAGAAAAATAGTTTCCCAGAAAATTTGGTGGGTAAATTTGGCGCCATTTTCGCAAAATTATTACCTGGGGAATTATTTGCGGCAAATAATTTGTAAGTATCATTTTCATAGATAAATTCGCAAGTAATGAAAAAAAAAGATTTTTTTATCTTCTAGCAAGAAAATTCCTAGATAAATTTATTTGCAAATAATTACTTGGGAATTTATCTAGAAATATTTTTTATGTGGTATTACCTGGGGATTCATGTTCTATGAATTTTGTTGGGGATTTACTTAGGAATTTTCTTACTTGAAGAATTACTTGGGGATATTATTGTTGTGAATTTGATTTGAGATTTTTTGAGGAATTTACTTGGAAATATGCAAATTTGAATATTTTTTTATATAATTTAATTGATTTTTTTTATCGAATCTACGAATTTTTTAAAATTAGGAGTCCTCAGGGAATATTTTCTTTAAAATATATTTACCAAAATTAAAAAATATAATAATATAAAAAAGGGCAAATGATCACTAGAATGAAATTTATTGTTAAATAATTACTCTATTTTTAGGTTTAATAAATTATTATGCAATAATATCAATTTAATAAGGTGTTGGAACATTATCATAAATTTTAGGATGAATATTTTTAACTTATATATAATTAATATTTAATCTCACTAAAAATAAATGTTATCATTTTTTATTTTTTTATTTGAAAGAAACAAAAATTAAAATTATATGGCTAGTTATTTATCCAATAAAAAAATAATTATCATAAATCTTTATCAATCTAATATAGTGTTGGAACATTACCACAAATTTTAGGATGAATATTTTTATATAATTAATATTTTATCTCACTAAAAATCATTGATACCATTTTTTTTTTTGTTTTTTTTTTATTTGAAATAAAAAGAATTAAAAGTATATGGTTAGTTGTTTATCCAACAGAAAAGTAACTATCATAAATATTTGTCAACTAATACGGTGTTGGAACATTACTCTAAATTTTAGGATAAATATTTTTAACTTATATATAATTAATATTTCATCTCACTAAAAACCAATAATACCATTTTTTATTTTGTTTTTTTATTTGAAAGATAGAAAAAATTAAAATTATATGGCTAGCCATTTATCCAACAGAAAAATAACTATCATAAAAGTTTAATTACCCCTTGTTGATAGAATTATATGAAAAGAAAAATAAACAATTTTACTTGTATATCCAATTGGAATATTATATTTTTACTAGCATTAAAAATATATAATTTCTCTATAATAAGTTATTAAATGATATTTATTTTCAAATATAAAATTAAGTATATATTAAAATATAATTATTAAAAGATAAATCAAAATTATAAATACCAAATTACCTAATAAGATATACTATCAATTATTGATTTATAACTTCCTTGCACATTAAATTTATAATTATATTTATATTTTCAATTATTTATTTATAAAAACTTTTTATGCATAATTTAAATTTTGTCAACATTTAATATGCTTCGTTATAGATATTATCTCATAGAAAGTGTAAGCATAAAATTTTCATGATATGTTGGGTGGTAGTGATTTATTTTAATATATAAATAGTTGTCATGCTTTATTTTAAGAGTTAAATCACATGAACTTTACTCAACATTTTAAGATATATTTTGTTCTCATATTAATATGAGATGACTTTATAGTACTTTTTGTGTAATGAATATCCAAATTGTACTTTTAATACTCAATTAATTTAATTTAATTTAGCTTTAAAAATTAATCAAATTGAAGAAAAACACTAAAATTTAATGTAATGCTAGTGGTACCTTTTACCACATCGGTGGAAGACACATGATCTTTAGCATTTATAATGCTATTAGTTAGAGCATTGGTAGATTAGAGTTATTGCAAATAGGTTGGGCATTGGGTATGGGGTTTGAGAACAAAATTAATTAGGAGATACTAATTAATATTCTCTAGAAAAATTCTTTTTTGTTAATTTTTACAAAAAATAATTGGTATATTTTTTGCAAGAAAATTCTCAAGTAATTTACTTGCGAAATATAAATCTCTAGGTAAATTATTTGGGGATTTTAAAATTCGCAGGATATAATTACCTACGAAGGTTTTACCATCGGATTTTTTTTGTAGGAAAATCCGCAGGAAACTTAGTTTCTTGCGAATTTTCGTATGCAATCACTAGGAAAATCTTCATGTAATCCATATTTTTTCGTGTAGTGCATGAGATTAATAAATAGTATTGAGATAGAGAAAGTTATCATGAGATAAAATTTTAGTGTTTTTTAATTCTTTGTTTGATTAGACGGGATGGAATAATTTATCTCAGGATTAATAAATAGTACTGAGATAAGTTATCCCTTCCGGGGTGGAATAATAGTAATCCCAAGATAAGTGTAAAATAACAAAAATATCCTCTTCAACTCTCTTTTATACACCACTTTTACATTCATGCATATTAACATAATTTTTAACAACTATAATAACATTCACAACCTTAATTAATCGTTGTTTTTATGATAATATATTTTTCAATTAAAAAAATTAAATTTTATAAATATAATTTTTATAAGTTGAATTTATTTGTCTAATTCTTATGTTTATTCATACTTTGATTTCTCTTAAAATATTCACTCCACTACTAAATTACATTTTTTGAATTAAGTAGTTTATTACTCACTTAATAATTATATTCTATGTATCAATTAAAATATAGATAGTTTTATAAAATTTCTTTAACTTTGATAAACTTAAAATGAAAGTTTTATTTTTAAGCTAAATAAGATGGAAATTTTATTTTTAAGCTAAATAAGATGAAAGTCTAATTTTAAAAACACACGGCACAATCATGAAAATGCACACACAAATATTTAAGCTAAATATCATGAAAATTTTATTTTTAAGAAAGAATAACTAAAGCTTGCAAAGAAAACTTAAAAAAAAAAAAACTAAATAAGGTGGAGGGTATTTTGTAAACAAACAACTTATTCTTCAGAATTATGTAATGAATATAAGTTTGAATATAACAAACCAAACAAGCAATAAAAAATACTCTCAACATAACTAATCTCAGTTAGAGTTGTTCATGGTTATGGTTAAAAAATCAAATCAAACCGCAATCTGAACCAAATCGATTTAAAAAATTGATATTTGGTGTGGTTTGGTTAGGTTTGGTTTGAATTTTGAAACCAATACTATTTGGTTTGGTTTTAATTTTGGCTTTACTAAAAAAACCCGCAAAAATAACCAAACCAAACCGAGAAATTATATATAAAATTTTTATAATTATTTATATATTATTCATAAGTAAAATATAAATATTTTGTTAAATTTTAATTAACTTAAGTCTTTACCTGTATTAATTTTTAAGTCCAACAATTAAATTTTAGCCAAATTATTAAAATCCTAAGTCCAAGTCCATCAAAATCCATTACTTTAGTCTTTATCTATCCTACCTCACATTAGATAATCACACTTTGTCTAAATTAAAATACTTTGTTCGTGTAATAATAACTCTAATATTGTTTAATTGAATCCACAGTAGCTTCCCGATGTATTTTTCATGTACTAGGTGTCTATGTCTATCGAGATGCATATACCCTCAACAAATTTATTACTTTCAAACCAAAAAAATCCGAACCAAACCGACACTAACCAAACCGATAATTACTTTATTCGTTTAGTTTGGTTTGATTTGGTTTTAGAAGTTTAAAAACTCACTAAATTGATTTGGTTTTGATTTTAACCAATAACCGACCCAAACCGAACCATGAACACCCTTAATTCCAGTATAATTTATCCCTAACATTACTTGTATTCAAATCGAATGACCCCAAAAGTCAAGTGCAATAGGGAGAAGTTTTATTTTGTAAGTCGCGTGCTAATAAACATTATTTTTGTGAGGTAATTCATTACTTGACAAATGAATTCATTATTTTATTCATGTAAATAGATTACCAAAAATGCAATACCCATTTACATATGTGCATGTTAATTGTTTAATTAGTGATACTTATACAATACGTAGTTAGAGAGTTAGAAAGGGATGAAACTGAAATAATACATTAAATATATATGAAACAAATAATAACATAACTATACATTATAATTAGCCAAAATATTAGTAATATTAACCTAATATTAGCTATTTCTCAAAATTTTCTCAATATTAGTTGCACCTCACATTTTTTGTTAGGCCCATTAATTGTTCCTCCAACAAATTATTGGTGAATTTCCAAGTCAATTTTAGGCAGATGTGTCTTTTGCCAATAATTGGAGAACTTCCAAGTGCTGCAAGTTAGTGTCACAATTCTATGGACCAATTTAAGGTCTTGAATATTTTATTCATATTTTTCATGTGCGTACTCGATTTTCAAACTCAAAACTTAATTATTATTTTTAAAACTTCTACTCAAATTTCGACATTCTAAAATATTTGTTTTAGTTTTAAAAATTCACCTTAGCTTGAAATCAATCTACAAAATAGAATTCACGCAGTGAGTATACAGTGGCGAAGTCAAAAAATTTACGATGGGTGTTCAAAAATTGCATAGGTAAATAAAAATGATTTAACGCATGAGTGTACTAAAATTTTGTAAATCAAACTACGTTACATTAATGATAATTTATTTTAATTATAAAATATACCAAATATTTTAAAATCAAACAACATAATAATTAGATTTGACGTTCATGTTTATATAATAGGAAGTGAAAGAACAAAGAAAAAAAAAAGAGAAAATTCAGTTAGAATGAAATCACTTTTGTAACATCTCGCAAATTGAAATAACTAGGAAGAAGTTAAAAATTGGAAATAGTCATTTTTGGAAAGATTATAAAAATCTGAAAATTTTATTAAGTATGTTAAGTTGAGTTTTGGCCAACTTCAAACGACTATAACTCCTAGCTCAGAATGAGTTAGGTGTGTTTCCAGATATCGTAGGAAAGATCTTGGAATAATCTTTCCAACGCCGCCAAGTTTGCGCGATTCCGAGTTCATATGAGTTATATATTCCCATTGAAAGTTGGGCTGTTCAAATAAGGAAAGTCCAATCCGAATTTTGAATGGGTATTTTAGTCTTTTTCGTACCCTATTATTTTAATTCATTTTTAGGAGTTTAATAGGGGTCAAATCAGATTTTAGAAAAGTTGAAGTTTATGCTAGGGCTTGGAGAAAGGAGAAAAGAGGAGAAAGAAGAAGAAAAGGCAAGATTCGTCAAGATCGTTCAAGTTTGATTGTGGATTTCGCCAAGGATTCAATCCTA
>JAJONR010012319.1:0-10158 GCA_029582245.1 Solanum etuberosum | reverse complement strand
AACGTCTATGAGGTTTAGACCTTCTATCAGAAGTCGATGGTCCAGGTACTCCAAATTGAGTACAGAAATCTCCTAATTGGGAGCTTTCCTTAAGCCTATCTATTTTAAGCTGTCTGGCTAATTTAAGCTCATTGCATAAATTCAAGCCTTCTAGGGTACATATTCCTATAAGCTTTCCATAGGTAAAATTATCATAGGGGATATCACCATTAGGACCTTTAAGGGTTTTCCTAATTCTTTCTGCAAATAACGGAGGGAGGCCGTCTATAAACTTGGCTTTCCAATGGTTTAATCTATTTTCGGGTAATTCCATAACCTGACTCATAAAGGTATCTTTATACCATCTGAATTCTCGACCGAGGGAGTATTATCCTCGATATGAGTGATTCTGTGATCACAAATCATCTGATTTTGTTTGAGAGATTTAATCTCATTTTTTAAATTCTCAATTTCGATTTTTAAATCATCAAGAGAAGTATCTCTAGTAGGAGAATTTTTATAAAGACGTTTATTAACTTCAGTTAAAGAATAAGGAGCTGTGTAATCAAAATCATTTTGAGGTTTAACAGTTTTTTCTTTAACAATTTCTGGTTTTGAACAGGTAGCAAGATTTAATAATAATAATAATAATAATAATAATAATAAAAAAAAAAAAAAACAAAATAAAAAAAAAACAACAACAACAAGAACAAAAGCCATTGCGTCTTTAGCCGACTGGGAGGACTCCCTAGAAATTTCTTGTTTAGAGAAAGCTATACATTCAACGAATAGAGCGGACTATACGATTACTGAGGGTGAGCAGTCTCACATTCTCGAGGAAAAGCAGATGGTGAAAGGCCTGGCAAGCACATAAGCTCGATCGGGCCTTACTCACTCAACAAGGGCAGAAACTTCACTCGCTGAGGAAAGAAAATGAGGAATTTTTATGGAGAAGGATTTGGCCCTGACTGATAAACAAACAAAAGAAAAACGAAACGCAACTCAGAATCAGAAGAAGAAGAAGAAGAAGAAGAAGAAGAAGAAGAAGAAGAAGAAGAAGAAGAAGAAGAAGAAGAAGAAGAAGAAGAAGAAGATGAAGAAGAAGAAGAAGAAGAAGAAGAAGAAGAAGAAGAAGAATCAGAAGAAGAAGAAGAAGAAGAAGAAGCCACGACCACCACCACCACCACCACCAACAACAACAACACTAGCAACAACACCACAACAACAACAACAACAATAACAGCAACAACAACAACAAAAACAACAACACCAACACCACCAACAGAGGAGGCGGCAGCAGCAGCAACAACAACACCAGCACCGGCAGCGGCAACGACAACGACAACAACAACAACAAGAAGAAGAATGTAACACCTCGGTATTTGAATGAACTAGAATTAGAAAGAACTATTTTGGAAAGAGAAAAAAAAAGGAAATTTTGGCGAGTTATGCTAAGTATGAGTTTTGGGTCAACTTCAAACGACCATAACTTTCAGTACAGGATGAGTTGGATGGCCCATAAGATATCAAATGAAAGATCTTGGAATCCTCTTTCCAACGCCACCTAGTTTACTAATTTTTGATCTCGTATGAGGGAGATATGATTGTTTGAAGTCGGGCTGTCCATTTAAGGAAAGTTACCCGGATTTAAGAGGGGTATCTTGGTATTTTCCTTACCCTATCAGATTTAATTCATTTTTAGTAATTAATTAGGGGTCTAAACTGATTTGGTTCAGCTTACACAATCATAATCTATGCTAGGGTTTTAGAAAAGAAATCAAGGAGAGAAAAAAAGAGAAAAATGGAGAAAGGTCAAGGCGTTCATCAAGTTCTTGCGAAAACGAAGGTTTTCTTGTGGATTTTCACCAAGGGTTTGATCCCGAAGAGGTATGTGAGTTCACATAGTGTTGGGTTCGTTCACCCACGCGCTAATCATGTTATTTTCAGCGTAATTTCATTCTTGAAGTTAAAGGATTTGAGTTTGTGATGAGTTTTATTGAAGTTTCTTTCATAATCTTGACTGTTGAGGTTTTGATAAATTTTCGAGATAAGTGTTAGTATTTCAAGGGTAGTTTTGAGTAGATTATCGTATACTAATGTTGGGTATTCGAATTTAAGTGATTGGAGAAGAAATCATTCGATTTTAGGCGAATTGGGGTTAAAAAATGAGGAAGAAAAAGTCGGATAGAAACTGGCACGCAAGTCCGCGTCGCAGACTTGCTCCCCAGTGAGAAATTTCCCGCTCTGCATCGCGGAGAGAATGCGGACTCCTCTATTTTAATAATTATTTGGCGATCAAATATTAAATTCATCTCCGCTTCGTGGACTTGCTCCCTAGACAAAAGGGAAGCTGACTTAGAGGCTACGGTGATTCTTGATTGATGTAGCTTCGTAGTGTTTTTCAACCATTTCTCATGATTAACTATCTAAAAATCATTTAATCATCACGATATCCTTTCTATCACAAATCATAACCTTGAATTCATAATACAAATTCAAGGTAGAGTTAAGAGTCAAGTCTTTAGAGTTGTTCGAGTCATTTTAAGAAAGTCTTTTACAAATATTTTAAACTTATTTTAAGACTTGAGCATTTGAGTTTGAGGAAGAGTAGAGTTGCATTCATTTTCTTTAAAATGATATACGGGAACTAAGTATTCCCAAGAGTAAATATTTTCACATTTAAGTAAGAGAGGAAACACTGATTTCCAAAAGAGTTCATGAGCATTTTTAAGTACCATCTCTTTTAAGAGAAATATTTTTTAGTAATAATCTCAAACCACAGAAAGAGGAAATGTTTTCTTTAAAACATAATGAGCTAAGTATATTTTGGAAGTAGTATTGAGCACCGATATGGGGGAGAGTTCATACAACTCACATCTCCCATAAACCATGTAGCCAACGTGGGTAGAAAGGCATACTTTTTAGATGATTCCTTAATACTTTTTAGCATAGACTAGTGGATCCACTTAGTAGTAGGTTCTATACCCCGGCCAAGTATAAGACAGTTCTGGCAGCATGGGCTAGACGCTGTATCATCACATAGCCCATACTGATGGTTGTAGGTTAGAGAATCTCCCAAAGAGTTTATTTTGTATTTTCATATACAAACAGAGTTCAATTTATATTCTTGCATACAGACTTATTATATTGTAATTTTAAATACATGAAGTTGTTATCTACTGTTTTTAAAGCTTTTCTTTATAATGCACCCTTTACTATTGCTTTATATTGAAATGAGTTGTGTTGAGACGAGGTAAGTGTTTCTTTCAGTTCAAGTTCAAGCTTATGTCTTGTTTTAGAATTCCCCTCACATGCTCGTATATTCCATGTACTGACGCCATTTGGCCTGCATCTTTTATGATGCAGATACAGGTAACCAGGATCAGCATCCAACGTTTCGGTGATCTAGTTGAGCTTCAGAGTTGTTGGTGAGCCTTCTTGCTTCCGAAGGATCCCTTTTATTTGCTTTATCATTCTAGTTTTATTAGGATGTCGTGGGTCTTGTCCCGACGTCCATCTCAGTTAGTAGAGGCTTCATAGATAGATAGATATAGTTCATGAGTCTTGTTCATTTCAGTTATTGATGCCTGAGACTTAAGTTGCCACTTCGGCTAGTGAATGTTTCTTTAAATATTCTAAGTTAGTTATTTTGAGTTAAAGCTTTACTTTTGAAGTCATCTTATGTTGATTAAGTCATCCGCTAAGAGTTAATCCAGGCTAAGGGTTCGCTTCGGGCCATCAATGGTTCTTGAGTGCCAGTCGCGTCCAGGGTGTCGGCTCGGGGCGTGACAAATACCAAGTTTGTCACGCCCCGAGGCTACCCCCTTGACGTAACACGGGACCTAGGATCACGAGTGACCCCAGGCTAACCCTATGTCTGGCATATCATAAGCATACTGAAAATACGGAATAAGATAAATACTATGCGGAAGCTAAAACAGTGGATATCTGAAAATGGGGAATAACCCAACTAATCTGAATGTATGAAACATACTAAAAGTTTAACAATGACTGAAAGATAAACTCAAAAATCCAAGTTGATTCTAATACTATGTTTGAAAAGCCTCTAACTAAGTTGAGTGCTGGCACATGCCCCTCAACTAACTCTAACAAAAATGAAAACTGAAATGTAAAGACTGAAATGAAAGCATGTCAATTGTCCTTGGAATATGAGGACTCACCACTGAAGCTGGTGAGTGCGGACCGAGAATCGATCTAAGCGCGATCTGGATGCTGAGTACCTGTACATCATAAAAGGATGTAGCGCAGAGTATGTGTCAGTACTTGAAATGTACTGAGCATGCATGATATAGATACTAAGCTGAATAAACATATATAAGCTAAAACAAGGCATAACTGAGAAATACTGTAAACTGAGCAAGAATGTAAATACTGAAAAGATAACTGAAAAGCTACACTGAATGCAATGACCAAGTGCTAATAATGAAGATGACATACTAAATGAAGTACATATTGAAAACCTGGTCAAATGCACTAAGAGTCTGACTGTGGGAGATACTATTAACCGACATAAAACCACATGAGCTAAACATGGAGTCCGATGTATACGCCCCATCGAGAGGACGCAATATACCTTGCCAGGGGTATAAAGGCATGACTGGCGTGATCACTAAATCTGATGCCCACAGAGGGGACTTATACTCCTATGGGGGCACGTAGTTCTAGGACTATGAGGGTACGCTGAACCCTAGTCCAACTCGATGCTAAGTCTACTCCCAACTGAGTATATATATGACTGAAATGTAACTGACATACTGAATAGCTCAAAATACTGACATGCAAATATGAGAATGCAACATTTATATACTGATAATAATGTAACATTCGAAACTAGAGCATGACTATCTGTTTAACTGACCTAGAAAGTGTAATTCATGAACTAAGAGAATCTACACAAACTAGGGTTCCGAGTTTTATTCAAGAATTATGCAAAGTCCCAAGAAATCATGCTATTTCGATTTAGGATACTACAACAGCTAAATCACAACAAATATCCAAGGATTTAGAAACCCTAGGTCTAAACAAGATATGGATAATCAAGGAACTGACTGAATTTTAGGGACTTAGTGGATGAAAGGAACCCACTAGTGAAATCCCACATACCTGCTGACAAAATCTACGGAGAAATCCTTTGATTTCGGGGCTGGAACTGAAGAAAACATGCTGCGTGTTCTTAAGGAAACTCGCGCTCTTCCTTCTCTTTTTGCTCTAAGTTTTGGTGATTTTTGGAGAATATAGGTTTTAGGTAGGTTCTGACTAAATTATTAGGCTTAAACTGAGTAAAACGACGTAGTTTAAATGCCCAATGCATAGAGGAAAAGACCAAAATGACGCTGACTTAACAGCTGACGAGGGCCGACCACGGCGCCACTAACGGTCCGTTGTTGGGACCACGACCCGTCAAGTGGGTCATGGTTCTTGGCCATGGTCTACTGGTTCTTGGGGGGGGGGTCTATCCACGAGCCCTACCACGGTCCGTGTGAAGGACCATGAACCGTGAAGGACACCGTGGTTCTTCACTTGGGCTGAAGGTCTGTTGGCTCAGGACGACGGACCCTTCCACGGCCCGTCATCAAGACCATGGCCTGTGGTGGGCTCCGTGATCTGATGGCTGAGCCCTGGTGGCTTTGCCTCGCCTCCACGAGCCTTCCCACGGCTCGTGTGGTGGTCCATGACCCGTGAAGGGTCCCGTGGTCCACCACTTTTGGGTGGGTGTAAACCATGATGAGGGTGACGGACCGTGGTCCTGATCACGGCCCGTTAACCCTTCTGTGGTTCACCTTTTTCTGTTGTTTTCTGTTGAAAAGTCCAAGTCTGATTTCTAAGGTGTTACAATATCTCCTCCTTGGGAACATTCCTCCTCGAATGAAGTCTAAACTAGCTGAGTATGGAGGGAAAGAGCTGCAATCCCTATCACTAAGTACTAGAAACTGATATCTAACTGAACTGAGTTCCAAGAACATGCAAATATGCTGAAATGCAAGAATAACTGAAGGAACAAGATACTAAGACTGATTTTACGCAAGAGTAAACTGAAAGACTGGAGAGGAACTATTACCTCAAGCTGAAACGATATTGGAAGGAAAGAGATGAGGATACTTGGTATCAGAGCACAAAGTTCAAGAGTTCTAGGGTGTCTATGAAGCCGTGTCTGTAGAGTCCTTGTTATCTGTGTGAAGCGCACCACATCTATAGTTAGGAGGCTGCAACATCTAGGAACTATCTCACTTCTTTCATACTTCGTTCGTGCGATAGAGTTCTTCTCTATAAAAGTTTCTTTCTAACTCGTGCTTGCACATATCTTTCATATCATGCCTCCACGAAGAGCTATCCGAGGTCGTCCTGCTAGAATGAATGTTGAGGATCAAGGGGTACCTAATGCACCAGAAGTGCAACCCCAAAGAGAGGTCACTAATGTTGAGTTCCGGGAAGCTATTCGGATGTTAAGTCAAGTGGTGGCCAATCAAGCTGGTCAGCAGAGAGGGGATCGACAGGATGTGGCTGATACCTCTAGAGTACGTGAGTTCTTAAGGATGAATCCTCCAAGCTTCACTGTTTCAAGTGTCACTGAGGATCCGGAAAACTTTGTGGAAGAGTTAAAGAAGGTGTTTGAGGTTATGCATGTTGCTGATGCTGAGCGAGTGGAACTAGTTGCATACCAACTGAAGGGTGTTGCTGGAATCTGGTTTGACCAATGGAAGAAGGGTAGAGCTGAGGCGGCACCGATTGTGAGTTGGGCTGTGTTCGAGAGTGCCTTCATGAGGCGTTTCTTTCCCCGTGATCTAAGAGAGGCAAATGTAAGATAATTCCTCACTCTTAAGCAGGAATCTATGAGTGTGCATGAGTACAGCCTCAAGTTCACCCAACTTTCCCCCTATGCTCCGGAAATGGTTGCTGATATGAGGAGCAGGATGAGTTTGTTTGTATCTGGGCTGTCTCGTCTGTCAAGAAAAGAGGGTAAGGCAACTATGTTGATAGGAGACATGGACATATCAAGACTTATGATCCATGTGCAGCAGGTTGAGGAAGATAAGCTGAGAGATAGGGAAGAGTTCCGAAACAAGAAAGCTAAGACTGCAGGAAATGAGTCCGGACAGCAGAAAAGTAATGCAAACCGGTCATCTTTCCAACATAAGCAAAAGGGACATGCTCCATCATCTGCTAGTGCACCTGCACCAAGGAACATAGGTGAGTTCAATAATCATAATTCACAAAATTTCAGAGCTAGATCTGCACAGTCTCAAAGTAGTGTGGCACAAGGAGGAAATGAGGCTTATGCATGTGCTAAGTGTGGTAGGAACCACTCAGGGGTGTGTCGTGATGGCTCCACTGGTTGCTTCAAGTGTGTTCAAGAGGGTCACTTCATGAAAGAGTGCTCTAAGAACATGTACGGCGGTGGAAATAGGGGCAATAGAGCTCAATCTTCTTTAGTTGCTCCACCAGACAGAGCTGCACCTAGAGGAGCTACTTCAGGGACACGCGGAGGGGCAAACCGTCTATATGCTGCCACTAGTCGCCAAGAGCAAGAGAATTCTCTAGATGTTGTCACTGGTATGATCAAGTTCTTTACTTTGGATGTTTATGCTTTGCTAGATCCAGGAGCGAGTCTATGTTTTGTGACTCTTTATATTGCCATGAATTTTAATATTCTTCCTGAGCAACTTCTTGAGCCCTTCAGTGTTTCTACACCTGTTGGTGAGTCTATTCTAGCTGAGAGAGTTTATCGTGATTGTACCATTTCCGTCAATCACAAGGATACCATGGCTGAGTTAGTCAAGTTGGACATGGTAGATTTTGATGTCATTCTAGGTATGGACTGGCTTCATGCCTGTTATGCCTCAGTCGATTGTAGAACTCGAGTAGTTAAGTTCTAGTTTCCTAATGAGCCAGTTATAGAGTGGAAGAGCAGTTCAGCAGTGCCTGAGGGTCGTTTTATTTTGTACCTTAAGGCTAGAAAGTTAGTTTCCAAGGGGTGCATCTATCACTTAGTCCGAGTTAATGACTATAGTGTTGAGACACCACCTATTCAGTCAGTTCCAGTTGTTACTGAATTTCCAGAGGTCTTTCCAGATGATCTTCATTGAGTCCCTCATGAGAGAGAAATAGACTTCGATATAGATATTCTTCCCGATACCGGTCCTATCTCTATTCCGCCATACAGAATGGCTCCAACTGAGTTAAAAGAGTTATTAAAACAGTTGAAATATCTTCTGGAGAAAGGTTTTATCCGACCAAGTGTCTCGCCTTGGGGCGCTCTGGTCTTATTTGTGAGGAAGAAAGATGGTTCTCTTAGAATGTGTATAAATTACCGTCAGTTGAACAAGGTTACTATCAAGAATAAGTATCCTCTTCCGAGAATTGATGATCTCTTCGATCAACTTCAGGGTGCCACTTGTTTTTCTAAGATAGACCTCAGATCTGACTATCATCAGTTGAGAGTATGAGAAAGTGATATCCCTAAGACAGCTTTCAAGACCCGCTATGGTCATTATGAGTTCCTAGTTATGTCCTTTGGTTTGACTAATGCTCATGCAACATTCATGGATCTTATGAACAGAGTATTCAAGACTTATCTAGATATGTTTGTTATCATTTTCATTGATGACATTCTAATCTATTCGAGGAATGAGGAAGATCATGCTATCCATCTCAGAATAGTTCTCCAAACTCTTAAGGATAAAGAGTTGTATGCTAAATTTTCTAAGTGTGAATTTTGGCTTGAGTCTGCGGCATTCTTAGGCCATATTATTTCTGGTGATGGAATTCGAGTTGACACTCAAAAGATAGAGGCAGTGCAGAACTGGCCTAGACCCACGTCTCCAACTGACATTAGGAGTCTCTTGGGATTGACTGGTTATTATAGAAGTTCGTCAAGGGGTTTTCATCTATTTCATCCCCATTGACTAAGTTGACTCTGTTAACATTTAAGTTTCAATGGTCTGAAGTATGTGAGAAAAGGTTTCAGGAATTGAAAAAGCGGTTGACTACTACCCTAGTATTGACCTTACCAGAAGGTACACAAGGTTTTGTGGTATATTGTAATGTGTCCAGCGTTGGATTGGGTTGTGTGTTAATGCAGAATGAAAAAGTTATAGCTTATGCCTCCAGACAACTTAAGATTCATGAGAGGAATTACCCAACCCATGATCTAGAGTTGGCTGCTGTAGTATTTGCGTTGAAAATATGGCGTCACTATCGTTATGGTGTTCATGTGGATGTGTTCACCGATCACAAGAGTCTTTGGTATGTGTTCAGTTAGAAAGAGCTTAATCTCAGACAGAGGATGTGGTTGGAATTACTCAACGATTATGACATGAGTATTCTCTATCACATAGGTAAGACTAATGTTGTTGCTGATGCCTTGAGCAGGTTGTCTATGGGTAGTACTTCCCATGTTGAGGAAGACAAGAAAGAGTTAGCAAAAGATGTGCATAGACTTACATGATTGGGATTCCGGTTGATGGATTCCAATGAAGGAGGAGTAGTGGTGATGAATGGGGCTGAATCGTCACTAGTGTCTGAAGTGAAAGAGAAACAAGAGCAAGATCCTAATTTGCTTGAATTGAAGGCAAATGTTCATAAGCAAAAAGTGCTGGATTTTGAACAAGGGGGAGATGGTGTATTGAGGTATCAAGGTAGATTGTGTGTACCAAGGGTAGATAAACTCCAAGAGAGGATCATGGAGGAAGCTCATAGCTCCAGATATTCTATCCATCCGGGTTCCACAAAGATGTATCGTGACTTGAGAGAAGTCTATTGGTGGAGTAGTATGAAGAAGTGTATCGCATATTTTGTTGCTAAGTGCCCGAATTGCCAACAAGTTAAAGTAGAGCACAAGAGGCCCGGTGGTATGGCTCAGAATATAGATCTTCCAAAATGGAAGTAGGAGATGATCAATATGGATTTCATTACAGGTTTACCACGATCTCGCAGATGATCAATGGAGATGTTTGAGTGATAATCTCAAACCACAGAAAGAGGAAATGTTTTCTTTAAAACATAATGAGCTAAGTATATTTTGGGAGTAGTATTGAGCACCGATATGGGGGAGAGTTCATACAACTCACAGTCCCCATAAACCATGTAGCCAACGTGGGTAGAAAGGGTCATACTTTTTAGATGATTCCTTAATGCTTTTTAGCATAGACTAGTGGATCC
>JAJONR010012314.1:0-10882 GCA_029582245.1 Solanum etuberosum | reverse complement strand
ATTATTATTATTATTATTATTATTATTATTATTATTATTATTATTATTATTATTATTATTATTATTATTATTATTTTTCTATAAATAAGGCTGTAGAAAGATAGTTAAAAATATTTTTCCACAAAAAAAGGATAACACACATTTTCAAATTCAAAAAGTAACTACTCTATCATATTTAAAAAAAAAAAAAGTATTATGTGGGTTGGTTATTTTTATGTTTTAAAAAAAGTATTACGTGTTTTTCAAAAAAATAATTCCTTTTATGGTTGTAACTTTATTTTTATTTTAGGAATTTAAATTAATTTTATTAATTTATAAATTAAGATAATTAAACATATTATTATTATTATTATACATTTGTTTTGCTATAAATAAGGAGGTTGTGGAAAGATTATTATTATTAAATAGATACTTATTGTTAATCAATTTTTAATTATATATATTTAATTATTTTTTTAAAAACTCAAAAAAATTCAAGAATGTAACTACTCTTTTAAACGTTTTTATCTTCTAAAATAGTAACTTCTTTTCTTTATTAAAAAACAAATTAATTATATTAATTATTTGATAATTTAAAAGTTAAAAATTAGAAATTAATTATGGCGCTGACACGTAGGCGCTATCACCTCTCCTATTATATATATATATATATATATATATATATATATATATATTATTATTTTTCAAATTTAAAAGATTTTTAATTTTTATCCTTATCCTTTAAACATATTTTCAAATTTAGAAGATTTTTAATTTTTATCCTTATCCTTATCCTTTAAATATAGTTTCAAATTTACAAGATTTTTAATTTTTAATTTTAAAAATTTGAACAAATCGTGTTTTATTTTTTTATTTTTACTTTTGTATTTTTTTAATACTTTAAATTAATTTTGTTAATTCAATATCACTTTTTGAAATTATTTTTTCTAATTCAATATAAACTCTGTAATTCAATATAAACAATGTTGAATTCAATAACTCTAAAATTTTGTAATAAGGAGAAAGACACTTACAAAGAATTGTGCTCCTCTTGTGCTTCGTCTTGCTTATGCTCTCTTCCACATATGAACTTGTGTTCTTGTTGTAGCTCAATCGATAAAGTTATTTTATAAATAATGGGTCCATTAACATTAATAATCAACTCTTTAAGTATTAATAACTTCAATAAGTTTTTAATAATTTGAAACTATTCAGAAACACTTATTTGATGCTTCTTTGCATAGTTTATAAAGTTAGTAACATATATGTAAAACTTCATCCCATATAACTTGCAAAATTTCGAGGACTGTTGCAATTCTAAAAAATGAATAACAAAATATACAAATTGAACTATATATCAAAAAATACCATTCATAGAAAAAATAAAAAAGAAGTATGCGGAACTAAAGAGAGTAACTGATATACATACCCAAATGACCCATTGACATTTTAATACCTTGGGACTAAGGAAATCATGAAAAGCATTTAAATTCAAATCTTGAGTGATTAAATACATGTCTTTCGAGCACATCCTGCTCCTAATCGTATTTTTCCTTGATGAATTGTTCCTATCATCACGCATGGAAAGACTATTTCCTTTCTGAAATAATTAAATATTCAAATATATTGAAACAATCTAGACATTATAATAATAAGAAAGAGGAACGTAACTAAAAGGAAAAAAAAAGGAATAAAGGTGAAGCTAATTTGTCCAACTCCATTGTCTTTCCAATTGATTTGTTAATGAATTTTCACTTTTCTCACCTCAAATTACTCCCAAAAACGCAAAAACAACATTAATTTGTATTTATGGTCAAATAATATTCCAATTTTCAAAAATTATATTTTACTTTAAAAATAGATTTTTTTTTTTTTCAAATTTCATAATGAAACATGATCAAACGCCCACTGAGAAGGAATGTTGGGACCGCTATTAGCTATTAGCATAAACATGTTATTTTTGTTCATTAAACATTAAAGTTACTTCACAATCACCACATTAAGAATCAAGTTATACCAATTGAGTAAAAATGCAACATGAATTCTTCACGTAACATTTCAATAATAGTTACAGGCTTACGACACTCAATTTTTGAAGAAATAAACTGAGATTTATAGTTGATTCACATATATAAAAAAATAATCGAATATGGAAATCTATGAGAATAATGATTCAAAACATTTTTTGTGGAATATAAAATTATGGATATAAACATGGTTTGATTTTGACGGTTACACTATCTAATGCTTCCCAAATAATAATTGCTTTTTGGGAACATTTTATAAATCAAGATCATTACGCAAAGTAGAATCACTACATCTGCAAAAAAGAAAAATATTTGCTTTTGTTTATTTACTTTGTTTCTTCCTATTCTTTTATAGTGTATTATATATATTTTGTATTATATTATATTATTTTTGATGAATATAATGTTTATATAATGTAATGTTTCACATCATTTTATAATGTCACACATCAGTAATATGAAAAATAAATTTATAACATTACCAAAAATGTGGTACAAGGTTGATTTATTTTTAAAAAAGTTTAAGAGAATTGTAAAAATTAGGATTATTATACAACAAGTAAGGATAATATGAAAATAAAAGAAAGTTAACGACACGATCACACTAAATCGATTGTTACTAACGCTTTCTACGGTAACATAACAATTATTATAACAATTCGATGCAACAAAATTTAAATTAACAATTAAATCAAACATTCCATTTAAAATAATAATATCCTACAAGGGAAAAGACATAAATTCCCTCCGAACTTATCCCGAAAAATCACTTACACGTTTAAACTATCATGATGACCTATTACACACTTTTACTATTCAAAAGTGAATTTAATACCACCTTGAGATGTGTAACACCACTCTCCCATGGGTGTGGTGTAATACACTCGCCGCCACATCAACGCTACGTCAGCGCCATGTCAGAAATTATAATTTTTAATTTTTTTTTTTGTTTTGTTTTCTTTATTAATTACTTTTATTTTGTTAACAATATTTTATACTAATTAATCTCTAATTAGCTATTAAAGTTCTCTAATAATTATATTTTCTTCATCATTAATCTCACCCACTCTATCTCTCATCTCACCGAAAAAATCATGTCCGACCACCCTATTCACTATCGATTCTTTGTTCTTCACCATCGTCGTATCACCTTCAATTCTCCTTCTTCATTGACATCCACCACCAAATATTACCATCACCATTATCAATATTATTATTTTTTCTTCTTCACCATCTTCAATTTCCTCTAATTTTTTCATCCATTACCCAGAACGGTCATACCCATAAAACTGTCAATAAAACCAAACCCAAAAATTGGTTAACAACCAAAATTTATTTGACAAAGTCAAAAAATAGAAACAATCAACCAAAATCACCTAAACATAACTTAAGAATTTATTTAGATATATCCGAAATTCTTTTCAAATTCTTCCTTTTTAGTAAAAATTATCACAAAATACAATTATTCATTAACAGATCTATGAAAATCAACCTAATTGCTAATTAAAAATAGAATTTATGCTTTAAGATTGTGATGTAAAATAAAAGAAGTAGAAGAAGAAGAAGAGGTGTGGGGGTGCGGGTGGAGGGGGGTTGAAAGATGATTCTGATTATTATTTTTATTTTTATTTCTAATTGACGCGTTCAGGTTTTATTTTCACTTTATTTTTTTGTCACGTCAATCTTAAGGGGTAAATAATGTCACGATCCGGGCCTACACCCTGGGCGTAACTGGCACTCAAGAACCATTTCTGATCCCCAAGTGAACCCTTGGCCTGGCTACATGACTTACATGACATTAAACAATATGCGGAAGATTAAGTAGGTGGACAATTAGACATTTAAGAAAGTCTTAAAATACTGTATTTACAAAGTACATAAGATGAACCATGAGTTAAACAAAACATCCTGAGAAAACAATGGAAAACATCTACTCAATCGGTCTACGAAGCCTCTAACAATGTGAGATGGATGTCGAGACAAGACCCACGACACCTCCTAAAGCTATTAACTAAAATGAAATGGAGTCCCTTGAAAGCAAGGAGGCATCACCAAATGCTGTCTGTGAGTAGATAATGATCTCAACGGATCGCCTGTTGATGATCCTGAATATCTGTATCAGCATCATGAAACAATGCAGGTCGAATGACGTCAGCACATTGGTACCTGAAAATGTTAAAGTAAACAATAAGCTGGCTTGAAGGACTGAAACAACATAACTGGATCAATACATGAATATGAAGTGAAAAATCATTTAAACTTTACAATATAATATGCAATGAAAGAAACATGAAAATAACATCTTACTTGTGGGGAGTTTCCCTAACCGACGACCATTACCATGAGCCTAGCAATGATACAACGTTTCGCCTCATGTTTCCAGGGCCACCCCATACTTTGCCGGGGTATAGAATGATATCATGACTATGGATCCATCTAATTTGGCCTTCTTAGAGGCAGTGGGGAGTCACATGAAGAGTCAATGTTATCATATCCTATGCCGGCTACGTAGTTCTGTGGGACTTCCGAATCATAAGAGACTCTAACCCAACTCGGGGCTCGATACTACTCCCAAAATAATCAATGATAACTTTATGCTCAATTCACCTATTACAAGGAATGGACTTATTTCTTGATTGAAATACTTTCGAAACATTGCACGTGTTTACATTCTTGAAAACATGTACTTATGAACTTATCTTTCAAGTTCAATAATCAACATAGGTATATATATATATATATATAAATAACATTTGAAACTCTTAAGTGTTTATGAAATAGAACCTTTGAACTTCCATCTTAACTTCACTTTGATTTAAAAAAATGTGAGTTTAAGAACGAGGATTAGGACATGTATAAGATTTCTCAATGATTTATAGATATTTAGATAGTTGGTAACAAGAAAAGAACGACAACTCAGCTCAAAGGAACAAGTACGGAACGAGAACAGAGAAGGAAAGTGGCCTGACGCTCTGGGCGCTATGGTGGCGCGTCGCACCGGGCCTGCATTTACTGGGGGTCTGATTGGGCTCACTGCTAGCGCCCTACGCCAGCCCTCCTGGCGCCTTGGGGGCGCGATACCCCACCCCAAACCCAGAACTTTGACGAATTTTTCTTGTTCAATTCATGGCCTATCTCATCAAAAATCGAATGGTTCATCCCCAAACCCATTTAGATTCATAAACCCAACAAAACTCATCAAAAACTCACTCAAATTACATCAAGGACATCAGTCATTCGTAAAACCCTCACTTTAAAAATTTAGCGAGACTCCATTGTTAAGGAATGAAACAAAACCTTAAGAATTCCTCAAGAACCTTTACATAAACGATTTCATGGACAATTTAATTAATGAAATACATGTTTGGCGTGAGGATGAACAAATCCATCACTATGAGAAACCTCACGTACCTCGAAAGAACCAAGTTCTTGGCGATTTCCCCAAAACCTTGAAGAACTCTTGAAACCTCCTCTTTTCTTGTCTTGAACTTTGCCCTAACTTGCTTAAACATTTTTGAGAGAATTAAAACTTATTTCGATCAACTTAGACCCCCTATTTGGGTGAGCCAAAATGTGTGGGCCTAATTGGGTAAGGAAAAGATCAAAATACCCTCCTTAAAATGGATGAAAAGGCTCTATCTAGAGAGGTTGTACCCAAATGGGAATAACTCCTTCGTCCAAACTTGGATTTTAGCAAACTTAGTGGCGATGGAACGAGAGCTTGAAGACCTTCGATTTGATACCTCATGGGCCACCTAACTCATTTTGTGCTGAAAGTTATGGTCGTTTGAAGTTGACCCAAAACTCACAATTGAAGAGTAACTTGAAGAATCTCAGTTTAAATCTTTCAAAGTCCGAGGTGTTACAATATCTCCCCCTTGGGAACATTCGTCCTCGAATGATATCACTCTAAGAAGAGCAGAGTGTGGGAAAACATCTAACACCCAACTCCAACACCCAACATGCAATTCACATAACTTAGCATATCAACTTAAAGAGTACTAAGAAAAGAGTTAGTACCTTAGTTTGGAGCTTCTCTAGAAGTAAATAGATGTGGGTGTCTCCTTTTCATATCCTCCTCATCCTCCCAAGTAGCTTCCTCTACAAACTAATTCCTCCATAAGACCTTGACTGATGCAACCTCCTTGGTTCTCAACTTGTGAACCTGCCGATCAAGAATCTAAACGGGTATCTCCTCATAAGATAGGTTGTCCTTAATACCAATATTTTCGGTAGGTATAATAAGTGAAGGATCGTCCATACACTTCTTCAACATAGAAATGTTGAATACCGGATAGACTGCTGCTAACTTTGACGGTAGCTCCAAGTCATAAGCTACATTGCCAATCCTCTTGGATATCCGGTAGTGACCAATATACCGAGGACTAAGTTTCCCCTTCTTACCAAATCTCATAACACCCTTCATGGGTGAAACCTTCAAGTAAACCCAATCATCAACCTCAATTTCTATGTCTCTTCTCCTAACATCTGTATAGGATTTCTGACGACTTTGCGTTTTTTTCAACCTTTCTTGAATAATCTTCACCTTCTGCATAGCTTGATGAAACAAGTCTTGTCCGATTAACCCAGCTTCACCAACCTCAAACTATCCAATAGGAGATCTACATCTTCACCCATAAAAAGCTTCATAAGGGGCCTTCTGGATGCTAGAGTGATAACTGTTATTGTAAGCAAACTCTATGAGAGGTAAGTGATCATCCCAATTACCTTTGAAATCGATCACACAAGCCCTCAACATATGGAAAGCAGTACTCAAATTCACCTTCGAACCCAAACCTTTCTGGAAAGACTTCCAAAATTATGTAGTGAATTTTGCATCTCTATGTGAAATGATAGACACAGGAACTCGATGAAGTCTGACTATCTCTTGAATATATTACCTGGCATAATCTTCTGCTGAATGGGTAGTCTTTACTGGCAAGAAATGAGTTGATTTTGTCATCCGGTCTACAATCACCCAAATCGAATCATGTTGCCTAAGAGACCGCGACAAGCCGGTAATGAAATCCATATTGATCATCTCCAACTTCCATTCCGAAAGATCTATGTTCTGAGCCATACCACCGGGCCGTTGGTTCTCTACCTTGACTTGTTGGCAGTTTGGGCATTTAGCAACGAACTCTGCAATACACCTCTTCATACTAATCCACCAATAGACTTCCCTCAAGTCATGATACATCTTTGTGGAACTGGGATAGATCGAATATCTGGAGCTATGAGATTCTTCCATGATCCTCTCTTGGAGTTCATCCACCCCTGGTACACACAGTCTACCTTGATACCTCAACACACCATCTCCCCCCTTTTCAAAATCCATCACTTTTTGCTTATGAACATTTGCCTTTAATTCAAGAAAATAGGGTCTTGGTCTTGTTTCTCCTTAACTTCAGATACTAGTGATGATTCAACCCCATTCATCACCACCACACCACCTTCATTGGAATCCAACAACCGGACTCCCAATCGTGCAAGTCTGTGCACATCTTTGGCCAATTCTTTCTTACCTTCCTCAACATGGGAAGTACTACCCATTGATAACCTGCTCAAAGCATCAACAACAACATTAGCCTTAGCTGGGTGATAGAGAATACTCATGTCATAATCCTTGAGTAATTCCAACCACCTCCTCTGTCTGAGATTAAGCTCTTTCTGAGTGAAAACTTACCGAAGACTCTTGTGATCGGTGAACATATCAACATGAACACCATAGATATAGTGACACCATATTTTCAAAACAAACACTACAACAACCAACTCGAGATCATGAGTCGAGTAATTCTTCTCGTGAATCTTAAGTTGTCTGAAGGCATAAGCTATAACCTTAATATTCTTCATCAATACACAACCAAGTCCAACTCTGGACGTATCACAATACACAACAAAGCCTTTTGTAACCTCCGGTAGGGTCAACACTGGGTAGTAGTTAATCGGGGTTTCAATTCCTGAAAGCTTTTCTCATAAGCTTCAGACCATTGAAACTTAGTCGTCTTCTGAGTCAAATTTGTCAACGGGGACGAAATAGATGAGAAGCCCTCGACAAGCCTTTTATAGTAACTAGCCAGTCCAAAGAAACTCCTTATATCAGTTGGAGATGTGGGTCTGGGCCAGTTTTGCACTACTTCAATCTTCTGAGTATCAATTGGAATGCCTTCACCAGATATAATATGGCCTAAGAAAGTCACAGACTCAAGCCAAAACTCACACTTAGAAAATTTAGCATAAAACTCCTTATCTTTGAGAGTTTGGAGGACTCTTCTGAGATGACTAGCATGATCCTCCTCACTCCTTGAATAAATTAGTATGTCATCAATAAACACGATAACAAACATATCAATATACGACTTAAAAACTCTAGTCATAAGGTCCATGAACGCTGCATGAGCATTAGTCAAGAAAAAAAACATAACAAGAAAATCATAATGACTGTAATGGGTCCTGAATGTTGTCTTCGAAATGTCACTTTCTCTTACTCTCAATTGATGATAGCCAGATCTGAGGTCTATCTTAGAGAAGCAAGTGGCACCCTGAAGTTGATCGAAAAAATCATCAATTCTTGAAAGATGATACTTATTCTTTATAGTGACCTTGTTCAATTGGCGGTAATCAATACACATCCTAAGGAAACCATCTTTCTTCCTCACAAATAAGACTGGAGCGCCCCAAGGTGAGACACTAGGTCGAATGAAGCCCTTATCAAGAAAATCTTTCAACTGTTCTTTTAGCTCTTTTAGTTCAGTTGGAGCCATTCTATATGGTGGAATGGAGATAGGTTGAGTATCAGGAAGAATGTCTATTCCGAAGTCTATTTCTCTCTCAGGAGGGACTCCAGAAAGATCATTTGAAAAAACCTCAAGAAAAACATTCACAATTGGAATTGACTGAATAGTCGGTGTCTCAACACTGGAGTCATTAACTCGAACTAGGTGATAGATTCACCCCTTGGAGACTAACTTTCTAGCCTTAAGGTATGAAATGAATCGACCCTTAGACACTGCTGAACTATTCCTCCACTCTATAACTGGCTCATTAGGAAACTAGAACTTGACTACTCGAGTTCTACAATCAGTTGAGACATACCAAGAATGAAGCCAGTCCATACCTAGAATAACATCGAAGTCCACCATATCTAGATCAACTAAGTCAGCTATGGTGTCCTTGTGATTGACAAAGATGGTACAATCAAGAGAGACTATTTTTCTAGAATAGAATAACCAACCGGTGTGGAAACACTGAAAGGCTCAAGAAGTTGTTTAGGGGAAATGTCGAACTTCTTGGCTATATACGGAGTTACAAACGACAAACTCGCACTGGGATTAAGAAAGACATAAACATCATAAGTAAAAACTTTAAGCATACCCATGACAACATCTGGTGAGTTCTCCTGATCCTAGCTATAGCTATAGCATACAGACGGTTTGTACCCCCGCATGTCCCTGAAGTAGCTCCTCTCTGGGTACTTCTATCTGCTGGAGCTGCTGAAGAAGATTGGCCTTTATTGCCCCCATTTCCCTACCTATTCTTAGGGCACTCCTTAGAAAGTTGACCCGTCCTCCCACACTTGTAGCAAAGATCCGTACAAACACGACACTCTCTTGGATGGAGCTTACCACACTTACCACAGAGTGGGTTGCGAGGGAACCCTTGTGCTACACTACCCTGCCACTGAGAACCTTGAACTCTGAAATTCTGGGATTTCTGATTCCTGTAATCATTCATGTTCCTTGGTGCAGGTGCACTAGCTGACGATGGAGCGGGTCCAGATGACCTCTGCTGAAAAGATGATCGGTTCATGTTCCCAGTCTTCTGCTGGCTGGACTCATGACCTGCTGTCTTAGCCCTCTTGCTACGAAACTCTTCCTTGTCCTTTAATTTGTCTTCCTCGACCTGCTGCACATGAATCATAAGCCTGACTATGTCCATGTCTCCTATCAGCATAACCGTCTTACCTTCCTTGCTCGAAAGGCGGGATAGTCCAAACACGAACAAGCTCATTTTGCTCCTCATATCAGCCACCATCTCCGGAGCATATCGGGATAGTTGAGTGAACTTGAGGCTGTACTCTTGCACACTCATAGATTCCTATTTCAGATTACGAAATTCTCTTACCTTTGCTTCCCTTAGCTCACGGGGAAAGAAGCACCCTAAGAAGGCATCTTCAAACACAGCCCAAGTCAATTGCGGTGCCCCCTCGACCCTGTTCTTCTTTCACTAGTCAAACCATATACTAGCAATGCCCTTGAGCTGGTAAGCAGCCAACTCCACACGCTCAACATCAACAACACGCATGACCTCAAATACCTTCTGCAGTTCATCCATAAAGTTTTCTGGATCCTCATTGAGTTTTGACCCAATGAACTCTGGGACTCATTTTCAGAAATTCTCAGACTATGGATGCATCATTCTCATCTTGATGTCCGGCTCCGTGGCGACCAACCTATGTTGTCACCACTTGAGTCAACATCTGGATTGCATTTCTGAACTCAGCATTGGTGACATCTCCCTGAGGTGGTTGCACTTCTGGTGCATTAGGAACCTCTTGATCTTGAGGATCAACATTCCTCCTCGCAGGACGTCCCCAAACAGCTCTTCGTGGACAATTGATCTGAAATATGCGCGCAAGCACGAATTAGAAAGAAGCTTTTATAGAGTTGAACTCTATCGCACGAAAAAGGAGTAGAAGTGTCACGACCTGAGCCTACACCCTGGACGTGGCCGACACTCGATAACCATTGCTGGTCCCCAAGCGAACCCTCATCCTGGCTGACTACAAGCGGAAGACTAACTCAAGCATACAAAAGCTTAAAAACTGAATAAAAATAATATATTCAACTCGCCATAAAATAGGCAACTTAAGT
>JAJONR010012308.1:0-11923 GCA_029582245.1 Solanum etuberosum | reverse complement strand
TTCAGTCAGAAATTACGTGTCTACAGTTTTCCCCTCTTTGACTGAAAATACGAAGAGTTTGCAGACAAAGAAGTAGACAACATGACAAGTTTTGACCGGACTTTTATTTGAAAGGAAAAATATGCGATCAAGTCCTAGTTTTGGACAGCCTACGTATCCCAGGTTATAAGGGAATCAGGTCACGTGTAGTTCAAGAAGATGATATAATGAGTTGGAAATCAAGTGAGGTCCCCTCGAGGCTCCAGTTCGTGGCTCCTGTTTTTACATAAAAACGAAAGACAAAAAATTAAAAGAAAATACAAGTACAAAATCCTATCTATGCAGTTTTTCTTGAATCTTGACTTGGATCTTCATGCCTTCTCAAGTGGTGACATATAGGTGTAGTGAGAGGTTTAAGGGATTGGGGAATGTGTATAGGAGGGTTTGGTAGTAGTTATGATAAATAAGTCTCAAGTGGTGACATATAGGTGTAGTGAGAGGTTTAAGGGATTGGGGAATGTGTATAGGAGGGTTTGGTAGTAGTTATGATAAATAAGGAGTGTGCAAAAAATTAAATATATTTAATACTATAGCAATAAAAATAATAGCTAATTATTTTGAATTAATAAAAATATAAGGAAAGCTAAATAGTTAATCTAAAAATATAATTAAGAAACACTAGCTAAACAAACATATATTTTTTTTTTTGTAAATTTTCTTTCTTTTGAACAATAAAACTTAGCCTAAATTGTGATTTTTTTTTTTGTAGTTTACAAATATTTTAAAATAAGCTAGCTAAAATAAGATAAAAAATCAAAATATTTAATTAAAATATAAACGAAATATTTAAGCACTAAAATTTGTGTAAAACATAAAGTTCAGTCATAAATTACGTGTCTACAGTTTTCTCCTCTTTGACTGAAAATATGAAGAGTTTGCAGACAATGAAGTAGACAACATGACAAGTTTTGACCGGACTTTTATTTGAAAGGAAAAATATGCGATCAAGTCCTAATTTTGGACAGCCTACGTATCCCAGGTTATAAGGGAATCAGGTCACGTGTAGTTCAAAAAGATGATATGATTAGTTGGAAGTCAAGTGAGGTCCCCTCGAGGCTCCAGTTCGTGGCTCCTGTTTTTACATAAAAACGAAAGACAAAAAATTAAAAGAAAATACAAGTACAAAATCCTATCTATGCATTTTTTCTTGAATCTTGACTTGGATCTTCATGCCTTCTCAAGTGGTGACATAAAGGTGTAGTGAGAGGTTTAAGGGATTGGGGAATGCATATACGAGGGTTTGGTAGTAGTTATGATAAATAAGGAGTGTGCAAAAAATTAAATATATTTAATACTATAGCAATAAAAATATTAGCTAATTATTTTTAATTAATAAAAATATAAGAAAAGCTAAATAGTTAATCTAAAAATATAATTAAGAAACACTAGCTAAACAAACATATATTTTTTTTTGTAAATTTTCTTTCATTTGAACAATAAAACTTAGCGTAAATTGTGATTTTATTTTTTTGTAGTTTACAAATATTTTAAAATAAGGTAGCTAAAATAAGATAAAAAATCAAAATATTTAATTAAAATATAAACGAAATATTTAAGAACTAAAATTTGTGTAAAACATAAAGTTCAGTCAGAAATTACGTGTCTACAGTTTTCCCCTCTTTGACTGAAAATACGAAGAGTTTGCAGACAATGAAGTAGACAACATGACAAGTTTTGACCAGACTTTTATTTGAAAGGAAAATATGCGATCAAGTCCTAGTTTTGGACAGCCTACGTATCCTAGGTTATAAGGGAATCAGGTCACGTGTAGTTCAAGAAGATGATATGATGAGTTGGAAGTCAAGTGAGGTCCCCTCGAGGCTCCAGTTCGTGGCTCCTGTTTTTACATAAAAATGAAAGACAAAAAATTAAAAGAAAATACAAGTACAAAATCCTATCTATGCAGTTTTTCTTGAATCTTGACTTGGATCTTCATGCCTTCTCAAGTGGTGAGATATTTATATTCATCTCAAATGAACTTGAAGGTTAACTTGTTCTCCAGTTAGACTTCTACTACTTGAGATAGGAAATTGAATTTGTTCATAATGTAAGCTCCTTCTACTTCAATTGAAAATGATCTTGAAGTTGAATTCTTTCCATATAAGATCTTGATCTGAAATATGGATTGACCTTATTCTACAAGCGATTTCCTGAAATTATAGCAAATAAAACTAATGGCACAAAATTTTTACCCCAGTTTATGATAAAGAGAATTTTGTGAGAACAATAAAAGATAGTTCTTAAATTTGAATCAAGACTTTGAATGACTCAAGCTTTGTTGTGATGTATTCTTCAGATGGCTTCTGAATGTTTAACCCAACTTCATTCCTCATGATGATCCAGTTAAAATAAATTATGTCAGTCTAGTGCCATTATTAAGGAGGGTCCAACAAATATCCCATTATCTAGGAGGGCACTGCTATACTAGTCTCATTATCAAGGAGGGTCCTGCTAATGTCCCATTATTCAGGAGGGCCCTGCTATGCTACATACCATTATCCATGAGGGTCCTGCTAGTCCCATTATCAAGGAGGGTCCTGCTAGTATCCCATTATCCATGAGGCCCCTGCTATACTACGTCCCATTATCGAGGAGGGTCCTGCTTGTCCCATTATCGAGGAGGGTCCTGCTAGTGTCCCATTATCCAGAAAGGCCCTTGCTATACTACGTCCCATTATCCATGAGGGTCCTTCTAGTCCCATTATTCAGGATGGTCCTACTAGTGTCCATTATCTAGGAGGGCCCTTGCTATACTATGTCCCATTATTCAGGAGGATCCTCCTAGTCCCATTATCTAGGACGGTCCTGCAGGTTTCCCATTATATAGTCTCATTATCTAGGAGGGTCTTGCTAGTGTCCCATTATCCAGGGGTCCTACTATACTAGTCCCATTATCAAGGAGAGTTCTTCTACTCCCATTATCCAGGAGGGTGTTGCTAGTGTCCCGTTATCCAGGAAGACCCTTGCTATAATACGTCCCATTATCCAGGAGGGTCCTGTTAGTCCCATTATCTAGGACGGACCTGCTTGTGTCTCATTATCCAGGAGGGCCCTGCTATACTACGTCCTATTATTCAGGAGGGTCCTGCTAGTCCCATTATCCAGGAGGGTCCTGCTAAACTAAATCTCATTACTTAGGAAGATCTCGCTTAACAAAATCATCAGATAGAATCACCATAACATTATTATTTTTTCCCTAGTTTGCACCAGAAAAATATTATTGAAGCTATTAGAATAAATTTGAAATACTTATACCAAAAGAAAAATACAAGACATAGATACAATTAGGGTGTTTGTTCCCTAGAAATGAAAGATGATATGGTGTTTGTTTCCTAAAATGCCTCTAGGGTGTTTTTTCTCTAAGGTTAAAATGCAACTAGGGTGTTTGTTCCCTAGAAATGGAAGATGGTACCTCTAGGGTGTTTGCTCCCTAAGGTCTAAATGCAACTAGGGTGTTTGTTCCCTAGAAATGAAAGATGACAGGGTGTTTGTTTCATAAAATGCCTATAGGGTGTTTGTTCCCTAATGTCAAAATGCAACTAGGGTGTTTGTTCCCTAAAATACCTCTACGGTGTTTGTTCCTAAGGTAAGAATGCAACTAGGTTGTTTGTTCCCTGGAAATGAAAGATGATGCCTCTAGGGTGTTTGTTCCCTAAGGTCAAAATTAAACTAGGGTGTTTTTTCCTTAGAAATAAAAGATGATGTCTCAACTCAGGTCTTTTGCACTGTGTAGATAATTGATAGTGCGCTCAGGGAGGTGAGACCAAGGTATAGTGCATTTACGCACTAAAAATGATATATTCTAAGATATGATTATTCAAATAAAAAGGTTTCAGGATCAAAATGGGAGTTTTATGGATAACATGTCATTCGGTAGGTTTGAAAGGCACAATCGGATAAAACAGGCCTATAATCCTTTCCCAATGTCTTTGACACTTTGTAGATAATTGAAAGTGCGCTCAAGGAGGTGGTGACCAAGGTATAGTGCATTTATGCACTCAAAGGATATATGCTAAAATATAGTTATTCAAATAAAAAAGTTTTATACTCGAAATGGATTTCTATGAATAACATGTCATTCGGTAGGCTTGAAAGGCACAATCGGATAAAAAAAGCCTATAATCCTTTTCCAAGTTAAATTTTGCTCAAAATGTTGCCTCAACCAATATTCGGGCCAAGTGTTTTAGATCAACAAAGTCATGCCATTGAATTTTGATATCTAAAGCTCATTACACAATGCACATGAAACAATGAGGTCAAATTTGTTTTAGCCTTAACTTTAAGTGAGATAATTTCTCAAGTATTATATAAATATATCAAGAGGTACCAAAATAATCTATGGGTCAAAACAAAGTTGGTCTGTCTTGCCAAATAGTTTAACAATTTTCTTTTTTATGTACACTTCTAAGTTTGTAGGTACAAATGAAGTCATTTTTTTAATAATAAAATTAAATAAATAAAAATCTATTTAAAGTAAATATCATACCCTAAACAAAAAAAATTCTCTTTCATTTTAAAAAAAACAAATTAAAATAACGAAGAGAAACATTTTTATTTGAACTTTGAATAATAAAAAAAATTCTTTTACCCAAGTTTTTGTGATGAAGACTATTTAGATTTTTCCTTGGTTGGACCGAACCTCAAAATAAGGTTGCCTGCGAATCTTGTCAAAGCAAGAATAAAGTCAAACGTAGTTCAGGATCATAAACAAACTTTGCGTTTTTTTCTGTTATAAGAAATAAACATTTTCTTTTGTTTTTCTTGAACAAGGATTAATTATTATTTTTTTGGACATTTTTAATAAGGAATAACTTTTTTTTTGAAATTTTTGAGTAAAGATCACCGAACCCAAATAGGTTTGCCTACGTATCTCATTAGGGTGAGAATCAAGTGTGCGTGGTTCGTTCAGATTGGACAATAAGAAAACTTTAAGGTATTGCAACTTGACTTTACAAATAATTTTCAAAGTATTATAAAAGCAAAATATTTTGGATTTTTTTTAAGAACTACAAAAGAAACAAAAAGAAACTCTATTTTTTTTTAAGAAGTGAAAAAACTTTTTTTTTGAATTTCTATTTTTTAGAAATGCACGAGTGCTTCTAAAATAAGATTTTTTGTGTGTTTTCTCAGTCTTTCTTTTTCTTCTTTTTTTAATGTAAAAATTGAAGGTCAAATTTTTCTTCATTTCATTGATCACCATGAAATAGGTCAATAAGCAAAGACCTTACTTATAATATTTACAAATAGCATATAGAATGCACATGTTGGTCAGAAAGAGGGACTCAAGTTCTAGACGAACCCGACCGATGTGTCGAGTCCCACTAACTCATATACAAATTATGCAAATAAGCAGAGCCTACAAGGGATAAGCATGTATGTGTTTCAATTCTTCTAGGTTTAAACCTGAAGTAGATAGGTGTCTAGACTGGCTTACTCGAGTGAAAAACTCGAGCCAGGGAGGGGTAACTTATTGGTAGCAGGGCTATTCCGATTTCATTGCTGGTCCAACCCTGTCTAACATGTGTGACTAAAAATCCTTAAGTGGGTGTCAAGACACTCCACATTTATCTCTACAGAAAGTGGCATGCATAAGTGCATTCCATTCTACCCTATTTTCAGAGACTCGGATGGGATGTGCGAGAAGATAATTTATTATAGAGTTCAACAATATCGAAATGATAAATGAGTAACAAGTAGCACATTAGGACATCATACACAATATATCCAAAAATATAAATAAATCAAGTAAAAGGTCAATATAACAAAGCTCGAATTCTAAATAGTCCCTAGTAGAGTCGTCAGAGATGTCACACCCTTTTTTTACACGTCGAAAGAAAGAGGTTTTTCCAATTTAAGTGACGGTATTGATTAAGGATTATTTTATTATATTTTTTCGAAGTCTCCACTTGGTATTGAGTTATGGGGTTCCAAGTCACCTTTTTCTTTTTAATCCCTAATCAAAAGAAAATAACTCTTTATTTGGTCTGCGAACTAAAAATTCAGGTAAGGAATTCTATTGACCGAGGAAAAGGTATTAGGCATCCCTCGAATCCCGTGGTTCTAGCACTGTCACTTTTATTGACTTATACTTCAAAAAATATTTTTTAATATATTATTTCAGGCCATGATTTGTTTACATTTTTATTGTTGAACTTTTATTTGGTTTCAACCTAGATTTGTAACCGCATTCTTGGTCTTGAAACATATTCAAATGGTGCTTACAAGCTTGTTAATGCAGATGACGTGAGGATCGGTCCCATTAATGTAAAATTCTTGAAGAGGTACTACCATTGAAGTAAGATAATTCTCTTTAAGGTATGGGCCTAAACTGCATGTCAATCCTGGCCCGCAAGAGTATAAACTGTACACAACACACCCAATATAACAAAAAAAATACTCTCCTAGAACTACATTGTGAGCTGATCATCTTCACCGAGGTACATAGGCGCTTAGAACCATATTCTAAGTTCAGTTGCATGAGTGTCAAAAAACACATGTTCCCACTTGCTCTGTCATATCAAAGTTAAAGCTATGAGTAATCTTTCATCAAACTTTAGACTTGCAAAAAATGGTGGTGACTCGATGGGGACAAACCCCGGTGAATATGAGTTGTTTCAAAACTAGAAGTCTTCAAAAATCTCCAAGTCTGCAAGATGAAGTCTTCAAATTCTTCAAGTCTGCAGGTTAAAGTCTTCAAATTCTTCAAGTCTGTAAATTGAGGTCTCCAAAATTTCCAAGTCTGCAAGTTGATGTTTTCAAATTCTTCAAGTCTTCAAGTTGAAGTCTTGAAATTCTTCAAGTCTGCAAGTTGAAAATCTTCAAATTCTTCAAGAATACAAGTGGAAGTTTTCATATTCTTCAAATATGCAAGTTGAAATCTTCAAATTATTCAAGTTTGCAAGTTAAAGTCTTTAAATTGAAGTATTCAAATCCTCTAAGTATACAAGTTGAAGTCTTTAAATCCTTCAAGTATGCAAGTTGGAATCTACAAATTGAAGTTTTAGATCCACTATATCTGCAAATCAAATTCTTCAAAACTGGTTGAGTCTGAAAGTTGAAGTTTTCAAGTCTAGACCTTCAAATTACCTTTTCTTAGGGCAGGGATAAGTATCCATCCCTTTCCACCATAAGATTACCTCTAAATTACCTTTCTTATGACGGGAATGTGTATCCATCCTCTTTACACCAAAATATTACCTCTAGATTACCTTTCTTAAGGCGTGGATGCATGTACATCCTCTTTACGCCAAAATATAACCTCTAGATTACCTTTCTTAAGGCGGGGATGTGTATCCATCCTCTTTACGCCAAAATATTATCTCTATATTACCTTCTTTTAGGCGGGGATGCGTATCCATCCTCTTTATGCCAAAAGATTACCTCTAGATTACCTTTCTTAAGGCGAGGATGCATATCGATCCTCTTTATGCCAAAAGATTACCTCTAGATTACCTTTCTTAAGGGGGAGATGCATATCCATCCTCTTTACGCCAAAAGATTGCCTCTAAATTACCTTTCTTAAGGTGGGGATGCATATCGATCCTTTTTATGCCAAAATATTACCTCTAAGTTACCTTTCTTAAGGTGGGGATGTGTATCCATCTTCTTTACGCCATAATATTACCTTTCTTAAGGTGGGGATGCGTATCAATCCCTTCACATCTCAAGATCAAATTCTTGTGTTACAATAAAACTTTTTATTGTGTAGACTCCATAAAATATGAATATTTCTTCCATTGATCTAAAAAAACACACACACACAAAAATGAAGAAAGACAACACAAAGAAAACACAAGGAGAAAGTGTTACCTGTCAAGACATTTCAGACTCAGAAGCCATACTAGACTAACCAAGATAAACTTGAGACAAGATTTTCTTGGTGAGAATGAAGCCTTAAAAGTTTAGTTTCAATCGAGCACAACCCTTTTGGGTAACGACGTTCTGACATTGAGATATAAAATATTTTGTGAGGCAACACAAATCTGAAATCAACTACATGACATAATTTATAGTTAACTTCAAAAAATTGTTTGGAACAATCTTAAAAGAGTTTAATCCTAAATTTTGGATTTTTTGTGGCTATTCGTGTCTAGTTTCTTTAGAATAAAACGGATTGCAATTTTGATACTTTTACATCAAGATATAATTTTTTGGTGTCATCGCGCAAATCTGGAATGGTTGGTGCACTAAAATCTAAAGTTGACTTCGTAATCATATCTGAAATAATGCCAAATGTTTTAAATTTTCAATTTTGAATATGTTGTATACCTTTGTGTCTAGATTCTGAATAATCCAGCGGCTTGTGATTTCGTCAGTCCTACATCAAGATACGAGAGTTTTAGTAAAGACACACAATATGAAATTTTCAAAATGACAGAATCTAGAGCTAACTTCAAAAAATCATCTAGAAATATTATGAAGGTATTAAATTCTGAATTTTTGAGATGTTATAGATCGAGAAGTGTAGGTTCTGGAAAATCAAACCATTTATGATTTAGATGTTTCTACAATAAGATATAAATTTTCTATGACAGACATGTCAAGCTATAATAAGTGACAAAAATCAGAAAAAAGGGAAGAGATTACCTTGCATTATGCCCCTTTCATCGTAGCTCACAATTTGTAATTGAAGCCAAAATTGTGGAGACAATGTGTCTATTTATAGATGTCCTATGAAAGGAATAAAATCCTTCTCCTAGTTCAATTACAACTTCTCTTTGGCTAAGGCGTTTGAAAAATAGGAGAATATGTGATTGAGTAGGAGTAATATTTGTTTTTCGCTTAGTAATTCTTACCGGGCGAGGAAAGGTCCTCACCCTTTCCCTATCCTAATTGGTCAAGGCTAAGGGGAAGCCAGTGATGTCATCACGTGAATTAGGGAGGAACTTCCTAGTCCAATTATCACTTCATGCTCAAATTATTTTGGAGTAATACATATATTATAAATATATGATATATAATTATATTATTAATGAATACTTCAAGTCTTGTCTCCAATTTTTGAAAGTGCGCATCTCGACAAGTCTTAAAGCAAGAGACATTTGTAATAATTTAAAAGTTACTAAATATAAATTTGTAAAATAATTTGGATTATATTAAATTCATAAATATATATGTCCAAATAAATATTATGGACTAATATAATTGGATTAATTATTTATATCCAATAAATATGGATTTATTTAAAGTCCAAATTAAGTGATTTGGCTACAATAGGTGAACTTAGTTTTCTAAACCCAACTTCATCTCATCCTAGAGGCCCATTTTGGTGCCACGTGGCAAATGACGTGGTATGCCAGGTCAAACAAAGAAGCCAATATGATTATGACATGTGTTAAAATGACAAGCCCGCACCATAAAGCCCATATGCCATGTCACTTAAATCTGATTGGCTGAAGGGAATCCTATTCCTATCACCTATTCCTATCACAACTCCTCTATTCTAAAACTATAAATAGGGATCCTCATAATTCTAAAGAAGACCAAGAATTCTAACAAGAAGCTAGAGAGAGCTTGTGGATCAAAAGTGGCAAATTTCTCTACAAGCTACAAGTTCAAGAATTCAAGCATTCAAGTTCAAGAATCATCAGGATCAGGACCACCATATTCAAGAAGAAGGTCGAAGACCTTGAATCCAAGATCAAGATCAATTTCAAAATCAATATCATCAAGTTCATCAAATCCACAAATTAAGATCAAGACTAAAAGATTCAAGATCAAGCTCGACGCCGTTGAATTCACGTAAACGTCATGATCAAGATAATATTTAAGTTCAAGTTTATCGAAGATTCAACTACAAGCTCCAAAGACCTTGAATCCTAGATCAAGTTCAAGAACAAGATCACCAAATTCATCAAATCCACAAATCAAGATCAAGGCAACAAGATTCAAGATCAAGATCGAAGCCCTTGAATTCAAGTAAAAGTCAAGATCAAGATAAAGTTCAAGTTCATCAAAGATTCAAGAACAAACTTTAAAGCCCTTGAATCCAAGATCAAGTTAAAGATCAAGATCATCAAAGTTCAAATCCATATAAAGTTCATCAAGTCCACAAATCAAGATCAAAACTACAAAATTCATGTTTACTTTTGTCTCGCAAGCGAAGGGGACGCGGGGGTGGGGGGTGGGGGTGGAGAGAATACTAATGAAAATTATTGCTATGGCATTGATCTTGTGTCCGTGTGTTTGCATCAGAGACATATATTACACAACTTTCAACTTTTGTCAAATTAAACTCAAAAATAAAATAAAAAGTACAATAATATGATAAGTATAACATTAAACTATTACTCAAACAACCTTTATGTATGAACAAGCATATCTCACGATCACAAATAAACAATTCAAGATTGTATTTTATAGTGTCAGCAATTTAATACTAGTAAAGCACAAGCACCAGATCATTTACAAAACCCAATTGATACCACAACGCATCCATCTCCGTACCATCTTTCTCCATATGTTTTAGACAAACTTAAATATTGATTGTGTTATTAGCATGCGATGGTTGAATGTCAAAATTTTGTATAGTTTAGGCAAATTATTGCTCCAGGCTTCTTGAAAGGCAACCCAAGTTTATTTTATTGCTTTCAATAATTTGTGTTGTGAGTGCAGGTTGAAATGAAGTCAAAAAGTTAAAAATGATGTAGTAGGCGATGCAAGTGCCGAGTCGGTGATGCGCCGAAATGATTGGGTGGACATCTTCATGTTCGCCTTTGAGACAAGATTTTTCAAGAAGCGTAGTGTCATATTCGGCAAACAGGGACCAAATTGGCGACCCACCGAAGCACACAAGGAAAACTGCATCAATCTTCCAAATTGACCACTAGGTTTGAAAGTTGTTCAGGCAGCATCAACGAGCTTAAGATCCTTTAGTGATTCTTTGATCACGTTCATAGAAATAAGTTGTAGTCTGTTGAGTGCGTCTGAAATAAAAAGGCCAAGATTATTTTCAAGTTTTAAAAGAAAACCTTTCATCTTTTTGAGCCGTGTCACTTCCCAAACTCCCAATACCCTTGTTTTTTTTCTGCTATATCCTTAGTGTTGGTTGTTTTATCATTTGGAGTGTGCGCTAGCGATCCCAAACCCTTCCTCCCATTGTTTTGCTAATTGTACTTAATTGAGGTTGGTGTTTCGAAGCTTTAACTGTTATTTTAGCTATAAATAATGTGTTTGGGTTGGGCTTTGTGATAATCCTTGGGTTTTGCTGTTTAATTTGCTTGGGGTGGTGCTACATAATAATGATTAAGCAGTGTCCATGACATAGGATAGATTATATTTTGCCTGAACTTGTGGAAATTGATTTTGAAGGTTAGATTTTGAAATTGTTGTGCTAAATTGATTGGGTCTTGCTTGAAATTGATCTGGGTGAAGTCTGATTTGCCCAGTGTTACCCCAGAGACTTGTATTTGCCCAATGATGTATAGAGTGATTATTTTTGTAACGACAAATTGTCAATTTGGGCAAGACTTTGTGCAAACTGAGGAAGTTTGAGTACCGATGGGTAACATAACATGTGGGTAGCATGTAAAATTGACTGGGTAATGGGTATTGTTTCATGTTAGTGTTCAATTCGTGAGAAATAGGTATTTGACTGAAATTACCTGTTCGGCAGGCTTGTCTTAGCTTGCCGAAACCAACTCGACGGATCTCCAAGTAGGAGTGGACATCACCCTTCTGTCAGTTCTTTTTTTTTTGTTTTGCACTGTCACTTTCGACGAACTTGTCTTAGCCCACCGAAAAAACTCGATGGATTGATGTGTTGGAGTTGGCAACCTTCTATGCCCGAGTTGAATTTAATCCTCTTTTGTCCACTTCGATGAGCTCACCTATCCTGTTAAGCGAATTGCCTTCTTAGTCGTCAAGCCTCAGAACATATTTTTAA
>JAJONR010012304.1:0-13270 GCA_029582245.1 Solanum etuberosum | reverse complement strand
AGATTTTGCTATTTCCAATTTAGTTCTTTTTGGAACTCAAGGTGCTACATCTAGTGACCTTAACACTTAAGAAATTTTAAATTCCTCGGTAAAATGCTACTCACAACGAAGGATGGTTCGAGTCTTAGCTCAAAAAATTTCTGGGGTGTTACAATTTTAACAAAAAAAAATCAACCCGAGACCAAACCAACCCGGAATTATATATCTAGGTTTAAAATTTTATTTTATACATAAAAGTGTTTACTTTGATATAATTTATAAATATTTATGATATATTTTCATATTTTTTATCTTTTAACATATTATTTCAAGTTTTTGAGACTTAAAATTCTGAATGGTCCAATAAAGGTTTTAGTTCAAATCAATACTAATGCTAACCAAAAAAAAATAATTCAACACAAGAATGACAATATTGTTGAATATTTGTTCTTTAGTTTTACATTGATTTAGACATTTACAATACATAACATAATTATAATTTTTCTTTAATGTTTAATCATATAATTGGTACTTATTAGACTTATTTTAGCAAAACTTAGTACTTTTAAATTATGATCATTTTCATTATGACTTATTAATTTGTAATATTTATTTTATACGATTTCATTATTTTTTATTGAATATTTTATTGTCATCACTCATCTCATATTTTTGTGTTATTTTCTTAAGAAACACGTTAGAGAGTTGTATTTTGATAGGACTAGAAAAATATTTAGAGTACAAGCTAATTATGTATTTGTATGAATACTTTATTAAAAAACCCTGAAAACCTGAAAAAACTCGAAAACTCTAAAAAAAAACCGAGGTTGAAAATCTGAGTTTTATTTGTTTGGTTTGATTTATAAATTTTAAAATCCAACATAAATGGTTTGGTTTGGTTTTATATTTGAAAAACCTGAACCAACTTGACCACGTATACCCCTTGATATAACTAATAATTAGGATATAATTTTATTTCTTAATCAAGATCATCAGTCAAGTGTCATGTACAATCATGACTTTGGCCTGACTCATCTCTATTCTACCATCTGGGCATTGCCAGAACAGGATGTTGACATCACTGAACAATCCCCCCTACAGCATCTGTCACATGTAATATGATGTTCTTGAAAATCTAATTCATGACCTCGTGACCTTCTTTGATTTCTCAAAAATTCTTCTATCGTCTCATCCCCACATGGGTAGAGAACTCCTCATTATGTAAGATATGCTACTAGTGGATTTGAAAAAGTCAAAATATGAGAGCAGTTATCTTGAGTTGGGCTTACTACTTAGATGTTTTTAGGAGTTATTTATTTCAATTCTAATACCATTGTAAACATATAAAGTTTATTGGATTAAATTCATACAACATCTGGATAAAATCCATGTTCATTTGGATTGAATGATTAATTTGAGTTTTATAAATAAATAAGTCTATTTTATTAAATTCATGTCTAAGGTTCATTTCACTTTGAAGGTTAAATTCATACCACATGTTAAGATGACTTAACATTCCTGTTAAATTCAAGACTAGCAAGGTGATGGCATGTGTTCAAATTATGTGGCAATTCCAATCAAATCAAGAACTAGTGAAAAGTCGTCAAGTGTCGAAAATGATATGTAGTTGCCAATTGATTAACGTTTCAAGTACACCTCATCCGATTCTAGGTGTAAACGATCATTAATTAGTATAAAACCCAACAAAAAATTGGGGTCGAACCCACAGGGAGTGGTACGTGTCTAAAATTCATTTATGAAGTTATAAAGTGGTCTATTCGGTTATAGGAATAGAATTTATCGAAAACATGCAAATAAATCTAAAGGTGTGACAATGAATGTCAGATGGGGGAGTTTGGATTGTCAATTAGCAGCTACAACACAATCAAATACGAGGAAAGTAACAATATAGAGAGGAATTCTTGGGATGTGATCGATTATAGATAAATTTCACTGTATGGATAATTTAAATTACTAATAAATAGCTAAATATCAGCGGGTAGGCTAGACTATAGATGCAATAGTTTTCTCTCGAACAACTATTACGAATCAGGTGATTTCTTTCGAACATCAACAAGCTTAGCAAATAAGAACAACCCACACCTTAATTCATCCACTCTCTCGAGCTAGATGGGTAGAATCAGATTTAGGATTTACTCTTTCGAGCTAAACCCATATCAACCCAATAACTAGAATCATTAATCAAAAGATTTGGTTCTAAAACCCCTTTTTCAAGCAAGCCCAGAACTCTAAACTCGAATTGTATTTGCAACTACAATTCTTAGCTTAAAACACAGCTAACAATTAAACCCACTTCAATTAAGCATTAAAAATCAGTAAATAACAATACTCATAAGCTAATTCATCCCATAATCACATGATCACACCCCAAGAAATTGGGTTTTAGCTAAGCATCATAAAAGGTAAAAATTATTACCAACTAGATTAGTCATCAGCTGGGTAAGAGTCTCCAAGCATTTACAATGCTCTAAAGTGATTAAATTTAAAAACCCACTTGCAAATCCTCAAAATTAAGCTTAGAAATCCTCAAAGTCTACAATAAGAACTGAAAAACTAAGAGAGAAATCTAGTTCTAAAACTTGGGGATCAATAATGTCTGAGAAATTCTCAAAATTCCTTTTAGATTTCAATTTATAGTTGCCTGTGTTTTGGCCTGAAAGTCCACTTGGCGGTATAAGTCGCGCCTCACCGAGTGGTTCGACGATCCGCCTTTTGTTATCTTTCATCGCCATTTTTGCATTGGTCCTCAGCATCCCACGTCTTGTAACTTTGAGCGATCAAAGTTGCCATCACGGAGTCAATCGGTGATTTGCCGACTGCCCATTTCTGTCACCAACTTGGTTCTTCCCCAGGGCTGGCATGCTGAAACTTTGGGCGAGCTAAAGAGCCACTCGGCGGTGCGCCGAGTGGTCTTGGCGATCACCAAGATCGCTTTTCTTCACTTCTTCAGATTTTTAGTTCCTTTTTGTCATGTCATGGCCTTGCCTTGTTCTTTAGCCTTCATAGCTGCAAATCAACACTTTAACATCAGTTTGGAGCATAAATTAGGCATTTGAGGACACTTATACTATCAAAATAAATCCCTAAATGAGTCAAAATCTCGGACTCATCAACAATCACAATCAACCTTACCTACTCCCTAGAACTATAAATATGGGAGTTACATAACTTCTTGAGGGATTCAACAAGCATTGAAGCAAGTATCGACATCAACTACATAGTTCTTCGAAAGAGTGATCAACAAAGTTCTTTTCATAGATCCATCTAAAGTGATGAGGTATTGTCTGACATTCTCGAAGATCAAATACATCTCAAGGAGGTACGGATCATCAGACATTCAAGATATACACTACTAACAACCTTCAAATTACAAATAAATATAAGGAGAGAAGAATCAAGAGAATAACAAAATTGTAGTCACAAGATTCATCAGTAAAAATCACTTTTTATTTTATTTATTTTAATTGCAGTTAATTTTTCAGCACTACAAAAAAATTTACAAAAACATTTGTCACGCCCAGTGGGACCAGTCCTACTCTTCATCTCTTATTTATGCAAATTAGAAACTACAAATTCAGCGATTGCAGTATCCTTCAAAAAATTAATAATACAAGGACTCTACTGTTGTCATATCTACTGATATTAGTCATGCTCATCCAATGACTTGACACAAGTTTTAAACTAGTGGCTTGGATGGATCTGAATATTTTACCTCTTTGGAGATGACAAAAAAGAGAAAGTATCAAATGACGATCGTAACTTCAATTTCTAGGGAAATATTGCATTTATGTTGTTTGATGAACTTTCTCGAACTAACTTCAACTTTAGTGAATATGAGGATTCAACAGATTTTCCAATTTCAGCGAAGGTCAATGCCTTGATGGTTGACTCAACTGACATAGAGGAAAAGTTCGCAATGATGGATCAAACCATTGATGCCTTGACGAAGTGTGTTGATGACAAAAATCTTAAAATTTCCACCCATATTTCTTCTCACATAAGCTCTTCGATGTGTCATATCCTGAAAAGCACCAAACAAGATTTAGGAGAAGGATCTTTATTGAGATAGAATCTATGACACGGTTTTAGAGTAATAAAAAAAGTGAATTTTCCTAAACGCTTTGTAGCCTCTTATTCATAAATGTGGAGAGCTTCACACAATGAACAAGACTTTACTTGACGCGGGCTTGTCATACATTGATGAGTGGTAGATTTCCACTCATTTGAGGCTCTTTTTAGTTCCATAATTAGTGTCTTCAATACCTATTTATGTCCTATTCTGATGATATTTTGATGTTTTGAAGCTATGATAGCTAAAGGACAAGGCAAGGATGAATATATGAAAAAGAGGCCAAAAATATTGAAAGGAGTACAAACTCCAACTGATAGTCGCCTAACAAAAAGGGCAGATCGCCCAATTGGCCTGACCTCGCCGAAGTTGACAGTGTTCATTAGTGAAAATATACAAGGAAGGTCGACGAACTAGAGTTGAAACGACGATTCACCGAATTAGATTGGGTGAGCTAAAGTGTCATTGCCGAAGGTGAATGAGTGTTGAGTAAAAATCAAAGCTGGAAAGGATAACAAGGTGGTAATCAGCAATCCGCCAAATGTAAAATTTTGAATCTAATGAGTTTGCCTACTAAGATTCAAATACCTGAAGCCTGAATCAAAAGAAGGGTGAGCTAAAGAGCGAACGGTGATCCACATAATGAGTTAAATGAGCCCGACTAATGCCTTGGAGTGAGTCGTGTATGGAATCTTGGGCCAATTTTAGGGAAACTATAAATAGACCAAAATAGAGAGAAAATGGGAAGAAAGTTGGATGTTGAATGTGGGGATCTGAAACACAAAACTTTTCCCTAATTTCATAGTTAATTTCTGGATATTGAGAAATATTATTTTCTTAGTTTTTGAGTTTTTTAAACACTCTTATAAATGATATTTGAGGGTTGAAATCGAAGAGCGTGTTGAGGATTATTGCTTAATTTCAACACATTACTAGTTGGTAGCATCATAGGTATAATTTCTTTATTTTTTATGATGTGTGGCTAAAACCCCAATTCTAGAGGTATGATTATGGGGTTATGTGTTGATTTAATATAGTGGGTCTTGTGCTATGCTCTATTTTATTATTGTTCATCTATGGATTTAGGTTATTTCGCATGGGGTTAACTCATGGATTAAGGTTGCAAACTTAATCCTAGTCTAAATCTTCGGTTGATGCTCGAAAGAGATCCATTAGATTGGGTAAATAACTTGATGCAAGCAATTTAGGTTTGATTTATATGGTTTGATTGAAAGAGAAATTATGGTTATTTTCTAGGTTCCAAATTTGCTCGAAAGAGAGATTTTTGTAAGGTAATGGGTTGATTGTGATTCATATAGATGAGACCGAAAGGAGATTTTATATTATGGTATTATGAGATCGAAAGAAGATTAGTGTCATTAAATATTACCTAGCCTATCCATATTTTTCTAGCACCATTGAGCAGCACTTGTACTTATATGTGACATCAATACTAATCCCCACACCCCTATATCGTCTCTTACTTGTGAAATCCTTGTGTTTTTATTTTAATTGTGATACTTGATTACAAACCTCTTTTTTGTAAATTTGGTGGAATCATCCACCCAATTGTTCTAAAGTGCTACAATGAATCGGTTTACATTCTTAATTTCTTAGTTGAATTTTTATCCTTGAACCACTCCTTATGGAATTAGACTCCAACTCTTTGTTGGGTATTTTTCTTGCTGGCGACTGCTTACCCTTCTAGTTATTTTTAGGGTAATTTGAACTTTATAAAAAATGGCACCACTGGTGAAGAGTGGTAGTTAAGAATTCAATTTGTGAAGTTAGTTTATAAACTTGTTTGTTTGTAGTAGATTGTTGCTTGATGTTGTTGGTATGCCCATTTGCAGGTACAAACAAGAGTGAAAATGGTAGTGATGACGCTAGTCACTACGGGTAAAATAATCAGATGGATGACTTGAACGACATGCATGTGAATGTTGTTGAGACTAATAGAGCCATCCGGTTACATCCTACTACTAGGAGAGCAATGTTCCACGTAACTGGAACAATGTTACAACTGCTCCAAATGAGGAAAATGTTTGGGGGTCTAGCTCATGAAGATCCTCATGAACATCTTCAAAATTTTGTGGATATTTATGGGTCGCTCGTCTTTAAGAACATTTCACAAGAATATATTCGGCTGAGATTATTTCCACTCTCCTTGAAGGGAGAAGCAACTAGATGGTTGGCCAAATTGCCAAGTGATTCTATCACGTCTTGGGAGGAGTTAACCGAACCATTCCTTGAGAGATTCTTTCCTCCCTCACAAGAATCTATTCGGCTGAGATTATTGCTTAATTTCAACACATTAATGTGTGGCTAAAACTCCAATTCTAGGGGTGTGATTATGGAGTTGGGTGTTTATTTAATATAGTGGGTTTTGCGCTATGCTATTGATGTTCGTCTATGGATTTAGGTTATTTAGCATGGGATTAACTCATGGGTTAAGGTTTCAAATTTAATCCTAGTCTAGATCGTCGGTTGATGCTCAAAAAAGATCAATTGAAGTGGGTAAATAACTTGATGCATGCAATATAGGTTTGATTGCTATGATTTTCTCAAAAGAGAAATTATGGTTCATGTCTAGTTGTCAAATCTTCTCGGAAGAGAGATTTTCATAAGGTAATGGGTCGATTTGTGATTGTCACAGATGAGAACCAAAGGAAATTCTATGATATGGTACTATGATATCGAAAGAAGATTAGTGTCGTTAAAGATTATCTAGCCTATCCATATTTGTCTAAAACTATTAATCAACACTTGTACCACTATGTGACATTAATACCAATCCTCACACCCCTAGATCGTCTCTTACTTGTGAAATTTCTGCATTTTTCGTTTAATTGTGATACTTGATTACAACCCTTGTTTTGTAAATTTAGTGTAATCATCCATCCGATTGTTCTAAAGTACTACGATGAGTCGGTTTACATTTTTAATTTTTTAGTTGAATTCTTATCCTTGAATCACTCATTGTGGAATTCGACCCTGACTCTTCATTGGGTATTTTTATTGATGACGACCGCTTACTCCTCTAATTATTTTTAGGGTAATTTGTGCATTATCAGACATCCTAAGATCTTTCCTAAGACCTTGTGCTCTGAATACCAAGTTTGTCTGACCCAAAGTACACCCAAGATTTGACATGGTGTATAAGACCCCGAGAGGCCCTATACAAGCCACTTGACATACATACAACACAATATTATAGAAAATATGAGAAATTAAGCAATAAGTTTCATATCATAAAAGAGTTGGATATAAGAGAGGAAGTTTACCCATAGTCTCGACAATTCAATCTAATACATCAAAAGAAGTGGTCGGAACGTATCATGTACACCACATACAATGTCTAAAAACTAAAGGCATAAGATAAGGACAATAAAAGTGACATGGTCCTCGGAACTTAAGGACTCACAAATTGTTCACGGTCAAGCGATCAACTAGCTACGAGCGGGAGGAGGAGAAGCATCGAACCCTACATTATGAGACAATGTAGGCATAAGTATGCATTAGTACAATGAATGTACTAAGTATAAGGATATGCATAAGAATGTAAAACATGATCATATGGAGACATAAAGGGAAAACATGATAAGCATGACCAATCTAAAATATAGTAAAACCTTTAAAGAAGAATCATATATCATGAACATGGTCAAGACATCTTAAAATAATAAGAAAAGTGTAACACCCCAAAAATTTCTAAGTTAAGACCCGAACTATTCTTTATTTACTTGTAGGGTCATATCGGGTGATTCTTAAATTATTCATATGTGTAAAGGTAAATTCTTTAGTGTGGGAATGATTTTGGATATTAATTAAGGTCACTAAAAACTCCTAGCACAAAGTTGAGTTGAAAGTTTCCTTACCGATTAAATTTTGATGTAAGATTCTACTTGGGTCAACTTCAAATAACTATATCTCTTAGAATATAAAGAGTTACATGACCGATAACCTATCAAATTAAAGATATTTGAATCTTCTTTCCAACGCCACCAATTTCGCAATAATCCGAGTTTTGAGTAAAAAGTTATGACCATTTTAGTAACCTGGTATAGTGTAGTGATGAATTAGCCGATGGAAAAACATTAAAGAGGGTCGTTTTTATCTTTTTCTCTCTAAGAAAACCCTAAACGAATTTCTTGACTAATTAAAGACCCAAAACAATCATATTTTCATCTCTTAATCCACCATTCTCTTCTCTCTCAAACCCTAAGGAAAAATCAAAATAGAAGACTTCATTCAAGATTCTTTCAATCTTTTTCAAGATTCTTCTTCAAGGTAAGTTCTTCTCAAAGAATTCCATTCTTTCCAACTCAAATTCCTCTATACAATTATGAATCACTAATGAAAATCATAATTCTTGGCCATAAAGATTTCAAGAAACTAATTCAAGAATCTCAAGAAAGGTTTTCTTGATTATTCTCTTTCAAGCTAGGGTTTCAAGGCTTCTAATCAATTTATTATTCAAGATTCTTCAGGAACATTATTCTTTCAGGTATGTAAGGCTATCATAGTGTTGGACTAGTTCGTCTTCACGCCCTACATCTACTTTCAAATCAGTAAAAGAGAAATCTAGGATTCTACCCCTAGATTTGAGTATTCTTGAGATGAGTTGATTTTGAGTTCTCGAGTTCCTGTTTCTTTTTGGAATTCTATTCCTAATTATTGAACTGTTATATGTTATGCATTAAGATTCTTGAGTTGATTCGTTCATGTCTATATTTCAACATGAACCCTATGAATTGAGTATTCTTGAGATGAGTAGTGTCATTGAGTTTTTGCGTTCTGAATACTGAGTTTCCATATTGTTATTAAGAACCCTGAGTTGAGTCATTCATGTCAATAATTCTGCATCAACCCTATGAATTGAGTTATAAATTTTAAGAAGTTTTTTAAAGCCAATAATTGAGTTTTAAACTAAGTTTTGAGACAGTAGAGATGAGTTTTGAGAAAAAAAAATTATAACATGATTAGTATGGCAATCGAGTATGCCATCAATGTTTAAGCAGTATGGTATCTAAATATACCATCAATGTTTATGCAGTATGACTTTTCGAGTATTCAATGATAATATCACAATATGATTTTTGATATATTTTTGGGAAAGAGTTTTCAAGTATGAATTGAGTAAGAGTATAAGGGAACTAAGTATTCCCAAAGGTATCATTTTTTACATTAATAAAAGAGAAACTTTGATTTCTAAATGAGTAATGAGTTCAATGATATTTCAGAGCAGTTACCTCTTTTAAGAGGATAGTTTGAGAAATTATCTCGAACCAAAGGAAGAGTATGTTTTTAAACATTGAGCATCAGTATATATTATTGGGAGTAGTATTGAGCACCGATATGGGGATTAGTTCAGACAACTCACATTCCTCATAAACCATGTATGCCAACATGGGTACATGATCATACTTTTTAGATGAATCCTAAGTGCCTTCGGGTAGAGCTTAGTGGATCCACTTAGTTGAGGTGTCCTATATACCGACAAGGTATAGGAAAGTTCTGGTAGCGTGGGTGAGACGTTGTATCATCATGTAGCTCATAGTGATGGTTGTCGGTTAGAGAATCTCCCAATAGAGTTAAAGTGTATTTTTATATATCACTTATTATGTTGAGTTCAGAGATGAGAAAGTATTTTGTAAAGCTTTAAATGATTTAACTATTTATTTCTTTACATTTAGCTTGAGTACATTATTATCTATGGCAGTTCTTTCATTCAGTTATTTGTTATTCAGCTATATTACATACTCGTACATTCAATGTATTGATGTCATTCGACCTGCATCTTTTAATGATGCAGATACTGGTTCTTAGGATCCTAAACAAGAGTCTGTTGAGATCACATCATCCGCTTGTCAGCTTTCGAGTGAGGTCTCTTTGCTTCCGCAGGACTCCAGTTTTATGAGTTGTTAGTATTAGTAGCATTTTGAGTAGTCGTGGGTCTTTTCCCGACACTCGTCTACATATAGTAGAGGCTTCATAGATAGAGAGTTTTGGAGAGTCTTTCAATTTAAGATATTTTATTTAAAACTTATGTTTCATACTCAGTATATTCAGCGAATGATTGAGATTCAGTAAACTGTTTTTAAACATTTCTTTCAATTTGATGCTTATGAATGCTTGAGTTAGTCTTCCGCGATTGAGATTCAGTAAACTGTTTTAAACATTTCTTTCAATTTGATACTTATGATTGCTTGAGTTAGTCTTCTGCTTGTAGTCAACCAGGATGAGGGTTCGCTTGGGGGCCAACAATGGTTCACGAGTTTCGACAACGTCCAGGGTGTAGGCTCGGGTCGTGACAAACTTGGTATCAGAGCATAGAGTTCAAGTGTCCTAGGGTGTCTATGAAGCCGTGTTAGTAGAATCTTATTTATGGTTGTGAGGGCCCACTTCTATAAATGAGAGACTACAAACATTTAAGAAAAAATTTCCTTCTTTCATACTCTAAATCGTGCACTAGAACTGTGTCATAAGGAAGTTATTCATACTCATGTGTTTCTCAAATCCATTCAATTACCCCTCATACTCAAGGTAGTTGAAAAGCAAAACCAGATCCTTATCGATGAGTTACTCTCAGCAAAAAAAATAATCTTGAGAAAGTCATGAGACTGTAGATGGGCTTCAGAGAAGCTCGTGAGTGAGTTTAAGTGTTGAGTTTGTAAAGAACACACTCTAATTCATATGAATCGTGCGTTCGAGCTAAAAGCGAGATGTATCTCCAGACTCTTTTCCCTAAACCTTGTTTCAGTTGAGACCCTTATGGGGAAGTTTTTTTTAGAGCTTGGGTAGTATTTTCACCCAAAAAGATAGTATGAGTTATGAGATTATAATCAGTAGTAGTAAAAGTGCCCAGAGTTAGAAGAATGCAAGTAGAGCTTCATTAATCTAAGAAAGAGAGATAGTGATCAGACAAATTATATATTGTAGTCATGCACCTAGTGAGTTATTAATGAGGAGTTTTTCCTTATGGGTATACTAAGAAGCGATGAGTTTGTGTAAATTTCATGATAGGAGGTAGAGTAAGAGTTACTAGTTAGGATAAGTTAGAGTATACTTTAACTAGAAAGGAGTTTATGTTGATGTGTCATTGTGTTAGTAACGACCAAGTTTAGGTATTAAATAGAGGAGCAGATTGTTCATGAGGTGATAGATCTGAGCCAGACTTATGATTTTTAAGAGATCACATGATATTCAGAGGGCTATAGAACTAGTTAGCCAATGATGTGTAGTGAGTGGGTAACTAGTACTTAAGTTGTGAAAGGAAGTGTGACGGTAAATTTTAAGTATGAAGACTGAGAGATAAAGATTGACTACTTGTCATGAGGTTTTAGTAGACGAGTGTTTCTTAATTTTTATCTAGTAGTTGTAAGTTAGTATAGTAAGCGAGCAATCATATTGATATCCGGATTTAGTAAGTAACATTAAGCTTGAATTTGAGATGAGCGTCGTGATCAAAAGAATGGCAACATCAGGGTGATGATGTTAGTATTGAGATCTGATCTGGTAGACTTTACATAGAGTAGGTAAGGAATTGAGATGTTAGCTGCAATGAATATGAGTGGTACAAGTGAGAGATTCTAACTTTTAGATAAGGGCAGTAAAGTGTGGTTGTCATAAGAGTAACAAGAGCATTAAGAGGTGTACCCGAGATAATTTGTAATCAGACGAGGTTCCAATTAAGTTAAAGATTTTTCATGTATGCCTAAATAGCATATTTGAGTTGTCAATGTGGAGTAGGCTGATGTAAGCATTAATTATTACCTTTAAGAGTTTGGTAGAAAGTATTTTATATAGTCAATGACGAACCTCTTAAATATAGTTCAAAGCTTCCTCTAGTTAGGTTGATATGAACCTAGAAGGATGTTATTGGTAGGCCAAGACGAAGAGGTCAGATTATTAACAGTCAGATTCAGTGGACATTTAAGCCAATGAGAAGAGGTTAATAGAAGCATCTTAGAAATAGGTCATATAAGGAGTCTTAGTACCTGCTTATGGAGAGTTCAGTAGGCATGAGATAAGCCTTTCCCGAGTATTAGAGTAAAGGGAATGTAGACTAGTTTAGAGATGATGGAATAAATCCATAGATTTCAAGTGTCAGCTTTAGACCTAAGGGGAGATGATAAGATGAGAAACCAAGTCAAGTATTGAGGATGAGATAGTGATGTCTTCCGAAAGAGTTTTTAGAGGTATATCAATCCATTCATAATCTTGCGTATTCTTCAAGTCCAGTTATTACAACATGTTGTTGATATTCCTAATATCAAAATTGTGTCTATGACCTACGGTCATACACTTCAAAGAGATTCACATCTATGCTCAGTTCACAGAATGAGGGGCAACGACTTTAGCTCATTGATCTCAATCTTACTCCATAAAGTTATGGATATCAGTCTCATGATATGAACATATTCATATAAGATTTCATGTCTCATAGTATGTTCAGTCTCACAAATTCATGATTTACTCTCAATGGCTAGCAACATAATGTTATGCCATGCATATTCTTATATCAGATATCTCGGATGAATTGTGCTTATGATCCTTCGCCCTAGACCTCTTTTAGTGATCCTTTTTAGTTTTGAGAGTGGTGTTGATGATTGTAGTTGTGTGATGATAGAGAAGAGTATTTTTATTTCTTATTGTGATAGTGATGGTGTGTTTATTCCACCTAAGGTTATAAATGTGGAGGAAGAAGGAGATAAGGTTTTACGATGAGTAATTAGTCAGTTCCTTGTAGTGATGCATGAAAGTTCTGTTGGTAGAAGTGACGAGAGAATGAGGACTTCTTATAAGGATTGGTTGGTAGGAGTCCATTGAGTGGTTATAGTACTAAGCTTGAATGTGGTGTTATTAACATGTGGACGATTACTTGATGCATTAGGTGTTTCTTGGTATGGGCTCAAGGTTGGTTGAATGTGGTTATAAGGAGAACTATTCTTGGTATGAGATTTCTTATAGAGGTATAAAACCTGAATCTTGTGATTTAGATTAGAATAATCACCTTATGTTAAGTACTTTATGATTTCGAGTTAGGCTTGAATATTGTAAGTGCATACAGTTAGACTCAGACCTGAGTAAGAGTAGTCATATGCCCATGTGGGAGCTATGAGTTGCAGCCAAGGAGGTGTGGTAATAAGAAAAAAGATCATAGTTGAGAAGTATTTCTAAGCTTCAAAGTTACCAATC
>JAJONR010012300.1:0-11846 GCA_029582245.1 Solanum etuberosum | reverse complement strand
TGAGATTTATGGTCATTTGAAGTTGACCTAAAACTCATAACTTAAGCATAACTTGCAAAATTTCAGATTTTGCTATTTCCAATTTAGTTCTTTTTGGAACTAAAGGTGCTACATCTAGTGACCTTAACACTTAAGAAATTTTAAATTTCTCGGTAAAATCCTACTCACAACGAAGGATGGTTTGAGTCTTAGCTCATAAGATTTCTGGGGTGTTACAGCCGCCCTCTCTCTTCTCCCTCTCCTCGCGAACAGGCTCCGACCAACGAAGTTCCGGCCAACAGCTAGTACGACAACAACAACTTCGTTACTCCGTCAAAATTAAAGAACGAAACATTTCAATAAATGGCAGTTCTACTACGGATCCATCCTCGGTACAATTTTCTCTATATCTTAAAGCTTTTGTGTCTTATATATCTTTTTTTTTCACCTTTAGTTATGAAATATGCAGGTTGTTTTATCCATCTTGTTTAAGATGTTGGACTCAAATTATGTATGTTTTGCTTGTTCTTAAAATTGTAGCTTCTTTCGCCCAAATTCATATGTGTATGATGGTTTCATTAGGCATGCCATGGTGTTTCTAATATGATGATGCTAAATTATAAAGTATGAGTTGATTGTAGCTTATCATGCGTGTTTTAATTGTTGATATGATCCTAAGTCCGTCAATTTTCACAATTACCTTGCTTATTTGTAGCACAGTTAATATGATTGCTTCTATGGATCATTTAGAAGTTCTTGATAAATGAAAATTGATTGTTTCCTTGTAAAAGTCGTGTTAAATCATTGTTTTCAGCCTTTATTAAGAACCAAACTGTTATTTTCAAACTGCTCCTAATATTCCCTTTACCTTATATGAATCTGGATGGATTTTTTGCCTATTTAATGTTAATTTGAACCTTTTGCCTTATATGAATAACTTTTACTCGGCCGGTTATGGTAAATGAATATTAATGCATGATTTTAAGTTAATCATTGTCTTCCTTTAAACAATTATTGTTTTTCCTGCTTGATTTGCTTTTCTGTGATTTGATTAAATTATAATAATTTTGTTTGCTTTTTGTGATTTGATCGTAGTTGCCTTAGTTAAAAGGTGGACAGATTCTTATGTGCTTATTTATGGTTAATTTCTTACTCGATTTATGGAAAAGAATTAGACTGATTTTGTGTTATCCCTGATTTATGAAAAATAACATTTTGAATGGATCCTAAAATTATTTCTTTCCTTATATTATATGCCCTCTTCTCTACTATATAAAGTGGCCCTTTGTCTCATTATTAACACACTTACTCACACTCTAATACTTTGAAAAAATATTACTCTCTACTTAAAAGAAGGATTCCGGTGAACTTTTGAGAAGTGTTTTTGCTATGTTCGGATCGATTCTTGGAGTTTATTTGTCTTCTTTGCTGATAATTAATCTTCTTAATCGGTTAGATATCTTATTCCAATTACTTCATTTTACTTTAATTTATAGCATAAGATTTACATACTTTAGTGTGCATGAATAAATAAAAGGAAGCGCCCGGGTTAGTCTTCTTTCTCTTTTTCTATGTGTGTGATGATGTCTATATTCTTCGCTATTTGTTTGACTGTTGTGTGTCTATATATTATTGTTGCCTATACACGGATAATTAATTTAATTTACAACTTCCTATTGCATCTTTGTCTGCATTTTCTTTTGCTTAGCAAGGTTTTGAACTCAAAGTTCAAGACATGAAGAGTCGCCTAGGATGGGATGCCGGATAGAATTAGTTTTCTATTTAAATGTTCTTGCGGATGTATTATGTCGTTTTATTTCTTCTTTATTTAGATTTGTAAGCTATTGTATAAATTCTAACTCTGCTCTATATATAATATATTTGGGGGATCGCCTAAGGGGGAGGAGAATATATGCTAATTATTTACTTTTCTTTTGTTTATTTTACTACTTGTGATTGTTAAATATAATCTGTCTATATCCACTAACCACATAAAAATCGGATGAATAAGTTATATTATCTCCTAAAATAATTGGTCTAAAATCCAGCATTTGTTTGTCTATAACTTCGTTCTTTTCGAATCTGAAATCAATCAGCATGCAAAAAATTAATTCAATCTCTGCTAAATCTGGAAACGTGCTTATATGATAATATTCATGTCATTCTATGTGGAGATCTATGTCTATAATCAGTTATATTTTCAGCATGATTAACTAATCATTTTAAGAAACTTTGAGCATGTTAATTAAGTTTAAACTAATTAGACTCTAATAGCTTTTGCATGTCAAAATCAAATTTTAATAATTTTAGCATGTTAATTAGTCAGATATTAATAATTCTTTGTATGTTAATAATTTCTCGGCATGTCTTATCACTTAGAAATCATGCCCATAGGACTTGACTAATAAAATCGATACTAATTAATCAGTTTAAATAATTTCAGTGTGTATTAATAACTTAATCATGTTAATTAATCAAGTTCTAATTAACTTTAAGTTGCTAATAAAATTGTAGCATGTTAATTAGTTGGTTTAAATTTTGTCAGCATGTTAATCACTTAGATAGCATGTTTATAGGCTCCTAATAATTTTTCAGCATGTTAATTAATTGAAATAATCTGCTGCATATTTCTGCTCACTATTAAATAATCCCTGCAATGCATTTATTTTCTGTTAGTCAAAATAAGTCAATAATCATTTCTTGCATGTTCTCTTAAAATCTGCTACTTTAAATACCTGCTGCCCTAACTGAATTCTGCCCGCAATTATTAATTTCTGCATTATAATAAACTATTTGACTACTTAAAATAAATTATTGTCTTTTCTAGCATGTTAATAACAACTATCTGATATACTATTATAACTAATAGACTGCTTCCTGCATGTGTGATAGCTTTTCTGCCCCCTTTGAAATTAATAAATAAATTGTTACAATGTTTGCCTATATATTCATATGCCACACACTTAGCATGAGACCTTTCACGACTATGTTTGTTTGCTAGCATGTTAATTAAAATCTAGAGGCCAACTTGAGATTTACGTGCTAAATGCTCGTCCAAATTATTTTGCTTGGTGTCTAGAGGGCCTAATTAGGAGCCTATATTTTATTTTAGTCTAAAACCACCCTAGTAGTAGTCCAATGCCTCTTGGACATTAAGCGGGACGTTAGGCATCTTCTAAGACGTTATGCATGCGGAAGGTGGGGTAGGGGTAGTTAGATCCTTTACAGAGATGATGACAGTCGACTCGAGCTTAAAAATGACAAAACATTGATTTTTGTCTTCTCGAATAATAAGTTGAGGGCATAATAAGCCGCTAACTGATCCGTAAAGTGTGTTAATCTAGATTCCATGGTCTCCCATTCCATTTTCTCTTTTATTAGTTTATAATTACAACTGTTTGGGTAGCTTAACAAACTTTTTTCTCCTATCTATTTGGTTATTTTCTGTCTCCTCGCTAATCTCTCTATTAATTGTTTAATGTTTATTTATTGTTTATCTATATCACCTCGCTCGCATGCTTAATTAAATAATAAATAAATGAAGTGACCTTAACTGCTCCTTGTAACCTTCACATAAATTGCATGAGATACGGTCGGGACCCACTTTTGTGAACCTCGAGGGATGCTTAACACCTTCCCCTCGAGGTAACTTACCCTTACCCGATCTCTGGTTCGTTGACCCTTTAGTTAGATTTATTAGGTTAGATAGGAGCCCTAATGCGCCTTAATTCGTTAGGTGGCAACTCTTCAATCCAACAAAACCCAAAAGAGTTGTTAGGTCGTGCACCGAAACCCGTTTTGTGAAAAATGGGGTGCGACAGAATGGCGACTCTGCTGGAGATTTTAGGTTCTTACCATTACGTGTTCCATTGATTTATGTGGGGTTTACTTTATTTTCTTATTTCGCTGCTTGTTTGATTATTACCATGTCTAATTGTTATTTAGTTTCCTTGCTTATTTACTTTCCTTATTTATTGTATATATCCATGTTCCACCCCTTTCCCTCTTCCTTATTTGTTTATTTCCATGTTTCGTCCTTTTCCTTTTCCCTTATGTGAATATTTCAATGCTTAATCCCATATCTCTTTCCTTATTGGTTTGATTTCTTACAAGCTTATATACTTAGTTATTTTTATTTATGTGTTTATTTATTTACTGCTTTCCTTAAAATTGCCTATGTGTTACTGCTTTCCATCTACATGCTAAATGTTTACTGCTTTGATGAACTGTAATTTCGCTCATACTTCCACCAATTGGGATCCTCTTTTTTTTTTTGATTTTTTATTGTGATGTTGTGCCTTTGCACCTCTCACAAATACTTCATTTCTCTTCAAATACCCATTATAGAGAGTCGGCATATGCGTGGATGGAACGGATAGTATTACTACCGGGAAACCACGAGCCTTCTTGCATAGAACCTCTTCAAGTTCGTGTTGAAACAACTCTTAGAAATTTTAATTAGGTCATACATGCTGCATAAGCCCTAGGTGGTTTGACCCTTGGTGTCAATCCGCACGATTAGTAGCCACCCTATCGTCTAAAGGGCCCCAACACCCTCTAGACAAATTGCATAATTATGTGTCAATGTGATCATGATAGTTAAATCAAGCCAAATTATGCCAAAATGGAGTTTAGAAATTTGTTTGTTGTTTTGTTTGCAGAGTAATGACCTTTCCATACTCTGTCAACCCACAAATGGTCGTAGAAGTAAGCTACAAACTAAGAGATTGGTGGAATGATATCAAGAAAGACCATGAAAGAGAGATTCGTCAGTTGTTGGGAGGTCTTACCTACCTCATTTATGTCATGCCTGACCGTCACTTGATTAGGGCCTTGCTGGAATTTTGGGACCCTGTGAGGATGGTCTTCAAATTTGTTGATTTCGATTTAGTGCCAACGATTGAAAAGATTAGTGGTTTCATCGAGTTACCATACCATGAGTGTGAAATGATGGCACCCTATAAGCCATCATCAAGGGAGTTTCTAAAAAGTCTGGGAATGAAGTCCAATCCAACCTTAACTTGTTTAGATCTTGGACGGATTTCTTTCGACTTTTTATATTCACGCTTTAGCCAAGAAGATGGTGATTATTCTTTCTATGAAGAATTTGAGTGCTCTGTCGAGATATGGGAAACATATCACTTGAATGCTTTTTCCATCACACTATTAGGTTCCTTAGTTTTCCCTAAAGAGAGGGGAAATATCATCACACGTTTGGGTTAAGTGGTTCAAGATTTAGCTCAAAGAGAGGGTGAACCTAGGAAAACCATAGTGCCTATGATCCTGGTGGAAATAATGAGAAGTCTTTTGGCATGTGTCAATGGCAGAATGTTCTTCGAGGGATGCAACCTTTTGCTGCAATTATGGGCAATTGAACACTTCCACAGACGACCTGACACTGTAGACCTCTTTCTTGGTTATGGCAACAAGATTGATAATCATCCAAGAAGAATGGTAGGTTTCCCCGCCCCTGTGAGATTCGTAGACTGACATATATATTTGATAGAGCTCGACAGCTACCGCATCCAATGGAAGCTCTATTGGTTGTCCACCCCTCATGCAATAGTAAGATGCGACGAATGCTATTTCATTGAGCTTATTGGCTTAAAGGGCGTTCAACCATACGCTCCTCTTCGAGTACTCCTCCAATTTGGACAAACTCAAGTAATACCACTCCGATCCAACATGGAGCAGTTTAAGTATGACTTTGGATTATATAATCTGTAAGTCCACAATATACTTCGAAGATGGGAGCGGGTGTTAACCATTCCTATGGGTTCACGGCGGGCCTTTTGTACACTTGAGTATAACATATGGATCCTAAATGAGGTTAAAGGCAGAGAATTGAGTGGGGAAGGATACTATGGGCTCACTGATGAAAGAGAAAACATATGGGCATGCAACGTGTTGAACATCAGGCATGAAGTCAGTCCACATACAAGAGGGCAAATGGCGCCAAGCTCTTGGGATCGATATCTTCAAGATTTTAGAATTTAGGATAACTTTCCCATGTTACCCCTTTTTCCCTTTAGTTTATTTTCAGTTTTCGTTTTCAATTATGATGTAATGGTTGAATTTTTATAATAAATGAAAGTTTGTTTATTTCCTCTAATCTAAACTCTAAATTGGCAAAAAAGGCTTGAATTAATTATTGTGCATCACTTATGTGTCATCTTAGGCCTACCTCTGGCTCAACGAGGCTCCTTGCATTTAGGGCGTTTATCTTAAAATAATGTGCTTGTTATCACAATTTATGCAATGTTCTAACTTGGGTTTTCTTTTGCTTTTATTTTTATTTACCCTTCCCCAACGGTTGATCTGTAGACCATGATTTACCACACACGGTCAAAGGGCGCTCCTCCTTCTCTCCCAAGTGAGAATCGCAAAGGAATGAAGAAGGTGACTAATGATAAGATTATGGGTAAAACTATTGAATATGAGCATCCTCCGAACAAGTCGATCCCAAGTCTGGAACAAAAAATAAAGGATTAAGAAGAAGAGATATCTGATATGCGCGAATGGGCCAAGCTGTTACTCTCTGTCAATCCCACTTTGGAGACAAATATGGATAAGCAGCCTGTCACAAGTCAAGCCATTTTTCAAAATAATCCTCCACCAGTTCACCGTACTTCTCAACCTCAAAATCAACCAAGCTCCATTCATATGCCTCCAAAGAACACTCACTTCCCAAATATATCCTCCCCAACATCGCGCCCGTGCTTCTAGACCTCCATATCTCACTCCGAGCCTGCAGAATCCCACCATGCAAGCTCCTCGATATGAAACGCCTTTGCACCAAATTTCTTGGTATCGCGCGCCTCTCATACCATTTCAAATTCCTCCATATCAAATGCCTCCATCCCAAAGTCCCCCTCTACCTTATCAACAACCAGCATATCCTATCCACAACGTCAAAACCCTCACTCAACCTCATATTCGCAAAAATCTATTCAATGCTGAGAAGAAGCCCATCAAAGTTTACGCTTCGTTAGCTGAATTCATTGACCAACTCTATGAAAGGCTTAAAATGGATGGATTTGTGACACTTATCCCTGCCAAGAATCCAGACACTTAATCCAAGCGGTATGACCCAAACAATATTTGTGACTATCATTCAGGGATGAAGGGACATACTACCAAAACATGTCGTGCTCTAAGAGACAAGAGTCATCAACTGATTGAGGCTAATGTCATACATTGGACAGACCTTGTGCCAAAGGAATCCCAACAGGGAACATGTTGAAAGTCATTTGAAGCACTTTCTAATAAAGGATTGTGCCGTTTAATGTTTTCTACATTCAGGTTCCATCAAATTCTGACGAGGAAAGTATCCATGTTAGCCTATGGACAATAAGTTGGTCAGAATCTATCATTTTTAGTTGTTGCTCAAGAGTGTTCCTTTAAATGTCTTGAATTATACTCTTTGTATTTGGAACTACGTCAGACCTGATTCCCGTTTAAGAGGGGATACGTAGGCGCTCCTATGGAGTTCGGTTGTATCCTAATAAAAAATTTCATTTTCCCTTTTATTGTGTAACTGGGGAAGAATTTTTGAGAGGGTCTTAAAAATTCCATCAAAAGAGCATTTTTCTAGCAAGCCTTAACTGGGGTGGAATTTTTGAGAGGATCTCAAAAATTCCATCAAAAGCATATTTTCTTGCAAATCTCAATACTGGGGAGAATTTTTGAGAGGGTCTCAAAAATTCCATCAAAAGCATTTTTTTCCCTGCAAATCTCAATACTGGGCAAATTTTTTGAGAGGATCTCAAAAATTCCATCAGAATATTATTAGCTTGCAATTCAAAAGACAGGATCGACTATCGACAATCTCTATTTTTTTATGAATCAGTAGACTGGGGAAGAATTTTTGAGAAGATCTCAAAATTCAGAATAAGCAACTTTTTGTCTACAAAAGAAACATCAAAAAGCTTAAAGTTCTACACTGGGGCAGAAATTTTGAGGTCCCTTCAAAATTTCTGACATTGCAAATATCGACATTCGAGCAGACATCAAAGGATCATATTGTGCTAAATCAAGGATACAGATCAACCTCCCCTCTTATAAACTCACAATTTTTCTTTGAATGCAGAAGAAACATGTACATATCGCCCAAGGGATCAAGCTACCATTATATTAAGCCTAACGAATCGCCAGTCAATGGCACACTGTCCTTCTAACAATGCGTAGGACCAAGCTACTTTATATTGAGCCCGACAATCGACAGTCAATGACACCATGTCCTTCCAATAGGAAGAATGATCAAGATACTATTAAGCTCGACAAATACCAGTAAAGGGTACCCGGTCCTTCCAATAGGATGAAGGGTCAAGCTACATAATTCTGAGCTCGAAAATCACCAACGAATGGCACTCGACCCTCCAAACAGGCGAAGGTCTAAGATGCTTCATGCTCTAAACTATTATATCGTGCCCGAAATTGCATGAGCTCAGAAATTGCATTGAGCCCGAGAATTGCATGTGCCCGATATTACATGTGCCCGAGATTGCATTGCGCCTGATATTGCATTGAGCCCGATATTGCATTGTGTCCGAAGAATGCATGCACCCGATATATCATTGTGCCCGATATATCATTGTGCCCGAGATTGCATTGTGCCTGAAGAATGCATATGCCTGATATTGCATTGAGCCCGAGATTGCATTGTGCCTGAAGAATGCATATGCCCGATATTGCATTGAGCCCGAGATTGCATTGTGCCCGAAGATTGCATGTGCCCGATATTACATTGAGCCCGAGATTGCATTGTGCCCGAGAATTGCATGTGCCCGAGATTGCATTGTGCCCGAGAATTGCATGAGCCCGAGAATTGCATGTGCCCGAGATTGCATTGTGCCCAAGAATTGCATGAGCCTGAGATTGCATTGTGCCCGAGAATTGCATTGAGCCTAAAATCGCATTGTGCCCAAAGATTGCATGTGCTTGATATTCCATTGAACCCAATATTGCATATGCCCGAGAATTGCATTGTGTCCGAGCATTGCATGTGCCCAAGATTACATTGTGCTCGAGAATTGCATGAGCCCGAGAATTGCATGTGCCCGAGATTACATCGTGCCCGAGAATTGCATGTGCTCGAGAATTGCATTGTGCCCGAGATTGCATTGTGCCCGAAAATTGCATGTGCTCGAATACATCCGTGCAGATTAACTATCGAATCAAGCCACAAGATGCTTGAATTACATCAAAACAGATATGCTTTCTTTACTCATTATTTATATTCCGAAGGCGTCATCGTCCAAAGGCATCATCTTTCATGGCCTGCGGTCATTTCATGGCTTAAGGATTTACTTTATGCTTATCATGTTCCGAAGGCGTTATGGTCTAAAGGCATCATCTTTCATGGCCCGCAGACATCATATCATGGCCTAAGGATTTACTTTCTTTTTATCATGATCCGAAGGTGTCATAGTCTAAAGGCATCATTTACATGGCCCACAGACAACATGTTCATGACCTGAGGATTTACTTTTGCGTATCATGGCCCTAGACGTCATAGCCTAAGACATCATCTTCATAGTCTTAAGGCAAATTTCATGGTCGATATGGGAAATTGTATCATGTTTACATTTACCGTTCATTTGATATATCTGCTCTAATAATTTTATTTAAGTCATATTACAAGCTACAGGTTTGTAGAGAATGATTTGCAGGCGAGATCAATCGCCCTCTCAGCTACGATTGTCATGCTCATATCTATCGCAACAAGGCCCTCTCAATTCTTTGCTACTCGTATTACTGTTTTTCGTCCGATCCTTTCCTTAAATCGGAAATCACCCTGTCATGCTCTTCTCGCTATTCTAATCTTATCCATTCAAGCCGATATCGTTCCCGTTCAAATATCATACCGTTTATCATTAATTTTTAGGGGCTTCGTTTGTTCCTAAATCTAGAACTACACACGATCTGATTCTCGTATAACCAGAGATATGTAGGCAACTTAATACCAAAGTCTCGGTCGTACCCCTTTCTAACTCTATATCGTTTCAACTGATGCCACTGACATCTCTCGTCGGTCGGAAAAAATTGGCTACTAAGTCAACGTTGGTTGCCCGACAAATTATCCTTCATTCTCAAGCAACCAAGGGGCAGCTGTTGACACCCAATTTTGACCGACCTATAACCCTTTCGGAAGTGCTATTCGATTAAATACGTATTTTTTAAAGGATATTTCGAGTTTAAAATTTTAATCGATCTTGTCTAAAATTAAATATTTTAGTATGTGATTTATAAAAAAAATATTATTGTAATTATTAGTAAATTATTTTTATTACTATATTTATCGATACTTAAACTCGAAATAATTACTTTACTTATTTATTTAAATGTTTTAAATTTGAGGAAGATTTAATTATATAAAAATACTTTATATGTAGTATCTTATTAATTGAATAGCATTTCCTTAATCTTCCCTTAAATCATTTAAATTATAGCCTAATCTACCCAATTTTATTTCAATTCTAGCCCTTTTCTTATTCATTTCGTTCCAATTGTAGCCACTTCAATTCAAATTCTTATTTCAATTATAGCCGCTTCTTGTTTTCAAATCTAGCCTACTTTTCTCAATCTTCAAGATCCCAAATTCTGATTCAAACGCATCCGTCCATTCAAATCAGATCAGTCCAAAGATCGAATCTCAGCCCTGCATCTTACTAGATTCAAGGGTCAAGATTAAAACTCCACCTCTTTCCTTTTTAATATTTCAAAGGACCAAAGCCCTAAAACCCTATTCTTCAGCTCTTCCTCTCCCAAAGCTAGGCCGCCACCCCCTTTTCTCATTTTTCCATCATTGTCCGGCGAAGTGCGGTGAATCGCCACCACCAACAGGCAGCATCGCCTCTCCTCTCCAGCGCTGCCTCTTCTCCCCTCTCCTTCTTCTCGTCGCCTTCCTCTTTCTCCTCTTTTCTCTTCCCCGCCTGCTCCTCTAAACGGTTCCGGCGGAGGCAGCACGAGAACCAGTGCCGCCAGTCGCCCGTTTCTCCAGCATCCAGGCGAGCCTACCAACAGCAGCTCCCGGCGAGGCGCACACCAGCAAGCAGCCACAGCCAGCGAGAGCCGGCCAGCGCCGCCCTCTCTCTTCTCCCTCTCCTCGCAAACAGGCTCCGACCAACGAAGTTTCGGCCAACAGCTAGGAAGACAAAAAAACAACTCCGTTACTCCGTCAAAAATTAAAGAACGAAGCATTTCAATAAATGGCGGATCTACTACGGATCCGTCCTCGGTAAAATTTTCTCTCTATCTTAAAGCTTGTTTGTCTTATATAACATTTTTTTTCACCTTTAGATATGAAATATGCAGGTTGTTTTATCCATCTTGTTTTAGATGTTGGATTCAAATTATGTATGTTTTTCTTGTTCTTAAAATTGTAGCTTCTTTCGCCCAAATTCATGTGTGTACAGTTGATGGTTTCAGTAGGCATGCCATGGTGTTTATAATATGATGATGCTAAATTATGAAGTATGAGCTGATTGTAGCTTATCATGCGTGTTATAATTGTTGATCTGATCCTAAGTCCGTCAATTTTCATAATTACCTTGCTTATTTGTAGCACAATTAATATGATTGCTTCTATGGATCATTTAGAAGTTCTTGATAAATGGCAATTGATTTTTTCCTTGTAAAAGTCATGTTAAATCATTATTTTCAGCCTTTATTAAGAACCAAACTGTTATTTTCAAACTGCCCCTAATATTCCTATCACGACCCGAGCCTACACCCTGGACGTGGCCGGCACTCGAGAACCATTGCTGGTCCCCAAGCGAACCCTCATCCTGGCTGACTACAAGCGGAAGACTAACTCAAGCATACAAAAGCTTAAAAACTGAATAAAAATAATGTATTCAACTCGC
>JAJONR010012298.1:0-14475 GCA_029582245.1 Solanum etuberosum | reverse complement strand
ATATATATATATATATATATATATATATATATATATATATATATATATATATATAAAATCAATCTGATTTACCAATTTACCTGTAAAATTGCCATCAAATCAACAAGCACCACAACACCAATTAAGGGCAATTAACAAATATAAAGGAGGAAATTCAGCCAGTTGAATTAAATTAAGCAAGGGCAAAATTCAATAATCAGAATCTTGAACACGTAAAAACAATCAATTTTGGAATCAGTCAAACGCTAATTTAGCCAAATTTGAGAAAAAATTAATAGGTTGATATTCACACAAATATTAAGACATCAAATATGGTGAAATCCACACTTAGAATCAAATTGAAGAAGCATATATTCTAATAATCAAGGAAAGTCAAATAATTATTTTAGGTAAAAGCAAATACGGTTCTCAATTAATCGGCTAAAAATCATGATTTACAAGAAGGACATCAATCAAGACAAAACACAAAATAATGAACTTTGCTATATAAAGCATATATAAAACCCATGAATTCAAACATGTATACTAAATCAACATTATTCATAATTTTGGCCCTAAATGATCATAATAGAGGCAATGAACAAGAGTTTGAATAGAGAACCAAACATGTTTTTCTAAGAATCAAAGAACCGATATGCAATAATCATATAAATTGAAACAGCCAGCAGAATAAGAAAATATGATACTCGAATTCTAAACATACTCATCTTAAGTAAAAACAAATAAAAGTGTTGGAGATACAGGCTTAAGAATTAATGTAAGATTACCTGGATGGATCTTAACAGATCCATCTTTTTAACAAAACCTTGAAATCCTAAAAGCTTCACCGGAATACACTGCATGACCGAAATCTTAGGCCAGAGTAACATTGCTTTTGTTGTTGCTGTTGTTTCCGATGGCTTTCGTCGGCTACTGCTTCGTCCTCGTTACTGCTGGCCGAAGAGGAGAGGAGAGGGAAACAGAAGCGGCGGCTGCTACTGCCTGCTTTACCGAGTTGCTGACCGAAGAAAAAAGAGGAGCAGAGGCGCGAGGTTTCGCTGGTGCTGCTTGCCGACTTTGCCGGAATCGAAAAGAGGAAAAGAGAGGGCGACGCTCGCCGGTGGTGCTCACTTCGTTGAGCTGCTGGTCGTGGCGTTGTCGTTGTTGCCGGCTGCTGCTGATTTTGGTCGCTGGTCGGAGCAGCTGGAGCTACTGTTGCTAGCGTGCGCCTCGCCAGGCGCTGCTGCTATCGCCGGAAGAAAAGCGAGAAGAGGAGAGGAAAGGGAAGAGCAGGCAGCAGGGAGAGGAGAGGGGGTTTCACCGGAGATGGCGATGGTGGTGTCTCTCTGTCTCGTCGGCGTCAGCGGAGAAAAGTTGAAAGGAGGGCTACGACTGATCTTTGGAGAAGAAGAGAATCAAAAAGTTTAAGGGTTTGGGTCTTTTGGTAGTTTAAAAAGGAAAGAAAATGTTGATTTGATCTTAACCATTGATTTCAATAGAATGGATGGACACGATTAGATCTTGAGTTTGATCAAAGTGACGAACAAGCGAGATTAAAGGAATGAGTCTTGAGAATAGGATTGGAATGGCTAAAGCTGAAAATTGAAATTGGAATTGAGAGGCTATAATTGCAATAGGAAAAATGGCTAAAATTGTAACTAAATCGAAATAAGAGGCTAAAATTGAAATTGAATTGAATAGAAAGATGGCTAGAATTGAAATAAAATTGAATATATCAGGCTATGATTTAAATGATTTAAGGGAAATAAGATACTACATATATTAAAGTATTTTCATATAATTACACACACCTAAATTTTAAAACATTTAAATAAATAAGTAAAGTAATTATGTCGAGTTTAACTATCGATAAATGTAATAGTTTAATAATAATAAGAATAATTTAACAATAATTACAATATTTTTTTTATAAATTATGCATACTAAAATATAAAAAATTTAGACAAAATCGATTAAGATTTTAAATTCGAAATACTTTCTTTTTTTTAAATACGTACTTAATCGAATAGCACTTCCGAAAGGGTTATAGGTCGATCAAAATTGGGAGTTAACAATAATTTTGTATCGATAGGATAGACATGCATCACTCTATATGACATTTGCTAATCATTACACTACAACTCAACATCATTCTTAACATTCATGAGTAAGTTGTTATGTTCGTGATTATATGAATCAAAAAGGTTGTGATGGTGTTATTGAGACTAAGACTGGGCACCGGACCGGGTTGTACCGGTACCGTTCCGGTACCATTCCGTCCGGTAGTATTCGGAATGTAATGGGATACATTAAACCGGTACACGGAACGGAACGGTATCCTGATTTGGTACCGGTATACCGGTACCGGTTCATCCCAGTTCATCCCGGTTCCGTTCCAGTCCCGATAAATCATTTTTAATTAAAATTAAAAATAGTATTTATGTCATTGTTTTATACTTTTATTAGCATTTTTTTTTTGTTTATTTAATTTAAACTTAAAAAACGTTGAATGATAGAAGTTTTAGTTATAGACAAGTAACATTCTGATTTGAGTTAGATGATGGAAGGATTAGGTGTACAAGTTTACGACATTTGTTAGGGGAAAATTATATAGAAGTTAGATTCTGGAAGTAATAGAAGCTGCTGCTTGAGATTCCCTTAGCTGTATTTGTTTTGCCATAAGCTCAAAAACTTTTTAAAAAAAACTTAAGTAAATTTACATTATAAATTTTAAAAGTTAAATACTATAAACTATTAAACTATTAAACTTAGAAAAATAAAAAAATATTCATATTTTCGTAATTCAAAATAACTCAAAAAAAATATTTTTTGCAATAGCTATATGTGCCGTCCCGTTTATTCCGTTCCGATCTATTCCGGTTCGTCCCGGTTTTATCCCAGTATATAGTGGGACGGGACGAAACCGAGCCTCCATCCCGGTAATTCCGGTCAACAACCCGGTCAAACCGTCCCGTTCCGGTCCGGTACCAGTTCATTCCGGTCCGATGCCCAGCCTTAATTGAGAATCTGATGTGTGGGTTATGGTGTATTACATGCATTGTGTTGTTATATCACATGTGGAACCGTTAGAATAGGTTGTTATAATATTTATGCATGTTGTAGTATGTGGAGGTTCGGATGACATGTCAAGGTAAGTGTGTTCGGCATTACTTGACTAAGGGTCAGTTAGGGATGCTTGCTTGGTACTGTTGTTTTGTTGGTACTAACTCCCTAGTTTTCTACACTAGTGTAGGTTACGAGCCCACACTGTCTTGATCATTTCTCCTGCATCCATGTATGAGGCCCAGTTTTGAAGTTTGTAAGGTAGTTGTTTGTCATCCCAGAGACGTCACATACTCTCGATTGTCTTTCTACTATTCTAATATTGTAGACATTGAGACTTAAGTGTTCTTTAAATTTATTATAATAATTAGTGGTTTTTACACGTGACACTAAGTTTTGGGAAAAGGCTTAGTTATGTTTGATTTACGCATGGTTCTATTATGTTTAGTTCTTGATTTCCTTCTTACTTTCCCATCTACCCATGTCAAAGGTTGTTTAGGATGACCTGTCTTGGAGGGGTAAAGCAGGTGCCATCACACCCGGTTTTTGGATCGTGACACCTAGTCCGTAATGAAGACTCTTAAATTGCCTTATTGACCTTCATTTAAGATCTCGTCATCTACACCAAGAGACACAACTTTCCAAAGGTCCCAACCAAGCGACAACTATTTCAAAGGGGTGTGGCCTCAAATTAAACATAATCGGCCTTTAGTATCTGCTCAAATCAGTGGTATAATATTTTACAGAAGACACAACATTTTTGCACTCTCCAAAGTGCAACATTTGTTCACCAAAGTAGCGGCAAAACAAGGCAACAGTTCAACAGCTCTTTAGACAGTTTTAACACAGCAGTTACTTAACATAATAGAGTAGCAAACTGGCAACACAACTTTAGCAATAAATCTGCACCAAGTGCACCCATTATTTTTTTTCAACACTATCTCAAAAATGCACTATATTTCAACCTTAAAATGGAGCAACATTTGGCCAACTTTAGCAATTGGCTGCCTTAACAGTGCAGCAAATACTTCCTTAAATGCAGCCACTATTTGACCAAAATGCAGCAGAAAATTGGCTCAAAATGCAGCAACCATTTAGCTCAAAGTATAGTCTTGCTTGTATACGAATGTATCAATAGTTTGGTTCATCATGCAGCAGGATTATGCCTCAAAGTACAACAGTAACATGTGGCAACAGAGGGTTCCTCAAATGTGCGACATTATATGAAGTTTGAACACCCCCACCCCCACCCCCTCCCCTCAAGCCATGCCAAAAAAAAAAAAGAGAACGGTGAAGAAGAATATATTGTAGCAAAAAGCTAAAACCAAGATAATAAAAAAATGCAAAGTAAAATGCTTCACTTGTTAAAATGATTATCGTAACTTAGTCTCAGTATATACGGAAGACAAGCGTATCAAGTTTAAGATTTTAAGAATAGATGAACATATCCACTGATGGCTGATTGGTTTTGTGGTTAAATATATTCTGAAGTCATGAGCTAAAGAAAACGGGCATCGACTCTATTATTTATATAAAAAAAAAGATCTGAAAGCCTACTCATATTTGTTTAAAGGAATATGCATTAGCCAATTTCTTGATCCCTTTACCAGTAGGTGAGAGTATCAACTCAAATATTATGCCTCAGATAAGAAGTGAACTTGAAAGCTAATCACAAATGTGGGGGAACAAGGCATCGAGAGATTTAGGTCGTTTCTTACTACAAAGTAGTGGCAAAACAGAATTTTCCTTATGTCAATCATTCTACACACAGGATTATGGAAAAACAAAGTGAATCCAAATGAATTCAGTTTTTTTTTAAAACCTAAGTAAGTAGATAGATTTCTCACAGAATGAGATTGAAACCGACATGCTAAAAACACAAAAACACTTGAGAAGGACCTCAACACATGTAATAAGATAATCCCTTCACAATGAAATCGACCAGAATTTCTTATTATTATTCATCATGTGAGCAGCCATATTAGCATTCACTTTAGGTTTTACATGTCCCCTTCTGAGAATTGAAATCTTAGTGGCCACAACTACAGAAATCAGGATGTAAACACTTAACATCCATTCCAATGAGCACAACATAATTTAAACATACAATCAGAACCCGAAACATGAAAAGAAAAAAGAAACGACAAAGAATTCGGCAATCATTTCTACAATCACGGGACAAAATTGACATATTCAAGCATTCATTCTCCCAACTCATATTTAAAGCAAGAAAACTAAAAGAAAATGACATCGATGAAGCATATGAACCTATTTTTGGGGCATCCATTGAGGCGACGAGCATTAGGATTAGTTCTTTCACCAGAAAGTGTCAGCCAGAGAACCGAGGAAAGGCGGTGGCTGAGAATAGGCGCCTCAAACCCAATACCCAATTCGATTCCAATAGTTTTAGCATTTATAGAGATAGTTAGTAATTCAACTCATATGAGCGGGACTTCAAATTCAAATTCAAATTCGGCCAAATGAGAGAGAACAAATAGAAGGTCGGGTCAGATTTTGGGTCTAATTTGGGCTGCTCTCTCGGATTTTTTAAAAAGGCTAAGAACTTGTCTAGATGAGCTCATCAAAAGTACTCCCTTCGTTATATTTTATTTGACATTATTTGACTTAGCATGTTGTTTAAGGAAAAAATTAAATTTTTTGAAATTTGTGGACTAAAATAATCCTTACATATTTGTATGGTTGTAAATCATTTCATTAACGGTAAAAGAGAAATTTTAAACTTAAATTATTTCTAATTATAGTAAGATGAAATTCTTTTTGGGACAGACTGAATAAAAGGATGCCACGTAAAATGGAATGGAAGGAGTAACTTATAAGTCAAAAGTTAAAAATCCTAAGTAGACCTACTTTTGACTTATTTTAAATTTTTTTGGCCTAAAAGTGGGTGCTTAAAAGCATTTTATAACTTTTTCAAACATCTCCAAAATTTAAAAATAAAACTACTTAAAAGTTAAAAACGCCTAAAAATAAGTTAATCCAAAAGGAACTAAAATTTATTTAAATTGTTGTCTATTCTCATTAAAATTACTACCAAATTTTAATATTGAAGAAATAGCCTATTTAGCTTCAAATTAAAATCATTCTTTTGTAAACTCAAGCCACTCTTTAAAATGAAACTAAGACGGATTATTATTCTATTAATCAATCAAGCTTCTTGACTTAATAAATTTAAAAAATTATTTCAAAGATAGACTAATTACATTACGAAACTGTGACTTCATCAGATTTCAATAAAAATGGAACACCTACTTAATTTAGACGTTTTAATTATTATTTTTTTGGTGAAATAATTTTCATATTAAATATATTCAAAATTATGTACCACACCGCGCTATTAGGATATTTTTGTAAAATGAAATGACAAAATTTCCTAGAAAGTAATTTGAAAATATTTTAACATTTTGTAAAATAATTATTTTACTCTGATTGCAGAAACCTAATTAAATAAATAATTTGTGGAGGATCATATCGGATTTCAACAAACTCAGCATGAGAGATTTGTTCATTTAGAGGGTATGTTGGAGCTAGTGGTACTTGCTGATCTCCGTTTCCATTTCTCCTTCTATATGCTCTTCTGAGGGGCATGGTTCTGTAAAACGCGTAGAGTGCGAGTTAAACGCGTAGAGCGCGAGTCAAAAGGAATTTGAATAGAGTTCATACTCATAGTCTCTCATTCATAAATGTGACGCGCTTCTTACTCATGATAAAGACTCTACTTAACGCGTCTTTTAGTTCGTAACGATCGGATCCGTCATTATTCAAAAGGCACCTCGTGCGGAGTTTCAAATATTTTTGAAATACGTTGCCAATTTTATATTAGGGTGACACGATAAAAATTTTGAAATTTGAATTTTGATCTGAACTGACATCATCCCGCCATAACAGGAATATTCCAGCTATGGCGGTGTATCAGCCACTATATCGGGGTCAGCAGTGTAGAAACTCATAAATGCAAAATATTTTAATTTTTCTCATCTTCTTTAGTGGTAAAACAGACTAGGGTTACTCCAAAAACTCTCCAAAACTTCTCCAAGCTTGGAGACAAGAGAGAGGAGAGATTCTAGCGCAAGAAGGGTTAAACCAATGAATTCCTAGTCTACGTCCATTAGGATTCACCTCCACAGAGGCAAAAGTTCATGTTCAAAGTTCTTCAGCAGTTTCTTGGTGTCCTGGTAGTCTAGATTTTTAACTGAGTAGTTAGACCTGCCTTTAATTGCATATTACCTTGTAAATTATCGGAAGATTACATTTACAGGCCTTCAGGCACGGAGTTTGGGCGGATAAATGCAAGGGTTATGGTTGTGTATGATAGCACGCTATTTGATTGTTGACGTTCACCTTATGATTGTTTTTGGGTGTTATCATATCGGTGGTAACCTGTGGGTTATGGGTTAAAAGCTGGAAAAAACTGTTCGGAAAGAGACTCCCAAAAATATGTGGTAGTTGTTGTTTTCCACGTTATGTTACGTATGTAGGTTAACTGTCTCTATAGTGAAACCTACACAATGCATGTTGGGGAAAACATAGGGGTTGAATGTGAAATGATGAATTGTTGACAATCTCATGCAGTGAAGGTGTTTGTCTACTTGTATTTACAAGTGTGATTGTGCCTGCGTGACTATCGATTGACTAGGGTACCATGCCTAGTACATGCTATCTCTTGGTTGGCTCATGTACCACACTTGGTACATATTATCGATTAAATCGAGTATCACACCTTGTACATATTATCGATTTGGGTACCAAGCCTGGTATGAAATATCTTTCGATTGACTCATCCATGTTTGGTACATATTACTATATAGTTGGCTCGAATACCACGTCTGATACTGATTACTATACGATTGGCTCCGGTACCACGTCTGGTACATGTTACTGTATGATTGACTTGGGTACCACACCTGTTACGTGTTCCATTGTTCTCTTGTATGTTGGTTCCATGAGTGAACCAAATTTACTTCTTTGTAATGTGATTATTACATGTTGGTTCCATGAGTGAACCAAATTTACTTCTTAGTAATGTGATTATTACATGTTGGTCCATAAGTGGTCAGAAATTATGTTTAAATGTTGGGATGATTCTTGTCAGAATTACATGGTAAACACTATAAATGATGCCTTAGGGATCCTTGGTGGTTTGGGTCACCTAAAAGGTGTGATAAATCAGGTATGTGTGATTGTTATGATTATGGGCATGTCTTGGTGGTTGTTAAGTTAGTATGTTGACTAGGAGCTTTGCTCATTCACTAGCCTATATGGTATTGTTGGTTCGATTGATCTGGGACATACTTGATAAGATGGATTGAGTCAAGATGGTTTAGTACGAGTCTTGCAGTTGCTTTACTAAATTAGTCAAGGGCAAGAAAATTGGCATGAGAGCTTGAGAGAGAGAGAGAGTAATAGACCAACAAACAAAGTTGTAGTGGTTCGGGTTCAAGAATGGGAATAGTAGAGGAATTCTGGTGTTGGTAGAGTGAGGAATTCTGCATAAAATTCTGTTTGAATGAGGAATTCTGCATAAAATTTTGTTTCGCCCCGCTACAGCAGGCTAGTGACCTCGCTATACCGATCTGCACACTTTGCTATAACTGTCTGAGTTCCGCTATAGCGGAGTATGCAAACTTAAGAGACTTAAAAATCCTTGAAAATTCCATTTTTTACAACACACCTCTTTCATTTGACGTCCTAAACTATCTCTTTCATGGTGAATTTGATTTCGAGAGTTCTACTTGTCCAAATTCCATTCCTTGAAGTCCTACGAATTTTTTAATGTCTTGGATACACGAGTATTTCATCTAAGCCTCGAAATTACACTCCACCCATTCCCAGATGGCCTTAGACCGCACCTTTCCCAAATTCAGTCTAAGGCTGGCCTAGCCTAAAAATTTTAAGTCACTACCTGAAAAATTTTCTGGCTCAAATTCTTCGACTATTGGCCTACTCATAGCGATTAGAACGGATCATTACAAATATTCATGCGTAACCATCTTGGCAAGAATTCCTCCAATGTCACTAGAGAACGTGGCTTTAGATAGTGATTTTTCTCAACTCTTGATTTCTTCACATTCTTCTTTATCATTTGAGTTTTTGGGTAGTTTCTTCATCTTTCCTCTAGTCACTTGCTTAATTGGCACTCTTTGTGAGCTCGTTTTGAAGTATTTTCGTTATGTCACCAAAATTTATTCTTCATGATTAGTATGATCACCACAAGATTGATTTTCCTCTAAAGATTATTCTTTCACTATTACTTTATTCCTCAAAGAAAGGAGCAACGATGTGCTAACATCAATCGATTTAAAGTTACCAAATTTATTCATATTTGGTGGTGATGTGTCTAGGACATAACCACAATTATGTACTTCAACAAAGTCACAAATAACTATGGGATCAAGTGAACAAAAAGTGATAGAGATTTGATTTGAACTATCCTTCTCGTATTCAAGCAATATCTTTCTTTCATAGATCAAGTCCATGATCTTGTCTTTAAAAATAAAACACTTTTAAATAGGATGATACATTAAATGATGATATTTGCAACAATTTGGATCATTACCCCCCCCCCCCCCACAACTTTATTTGGACACTTCATTTATGGTAACTCATAGATATTCAATGCAAGGAGCTTTTAAAAAATTACTGAACATCTGAGTTCAAGAATGGATACACTTTCGCCTACATTTTCTTTAAAGTAAGTTTTCTATCGGTATTGTCCAGAAAAGTTGTGATCTTCACACTTTAATTCTTGCTTAGCTTTGTGGAGACTTTCAAAGGTGCAACATTCGACTCTTTTTTTTCAACTTAGGTGCAAACTGTTTTCCTTTTTCACCTCTATTTTTTTTTTTCTGCGAGGCTCATAAATAAGTGGTTTATTCATTTTTTCTTGAGGATATGCTTAGCATCATGAGCATGTGTGACTATTTTCTAAAATGACTTGAGTTTGATACCTTGTAGGATATAATGAAGTTCTCAATGCATTCCTTGAATACACATTTCTAGAAGTCTCACTGAGTTTATTGCATATGTTTTCGTTAAATTCAGCTTTCTATTGGCGTTATCCTGAAAGGATGTGATCTTCACATTTTAATTCTTGCATAGCTTTGTGGAGACTTTCAAAGGTGCATCATTAACATTCATCAACTTTTTTTCAGACTTGGGTGCAACCTTTTTTCCTTTTTTCACCTCTATTTTGTCTTTTTCCTGTGAGGCTCATAAATAGGTGGTTTATTCATTTTCTGTGACGATCCAAGGTACACCCTAGGTGTAACATGGCGTATAGGACCCCAATATACCTTACAGAAGCCACTTAGCATGCATAACATAGATTATAGAAATATCGAGAGATATAAAACAACATTTCAAATTAAAAGAGTATACAAAATGAAGCGGAAGTCTTCATAGTCTCAATAGTCATCTACTACATCAAGAGTGACCGGGACGTAACCCTGACATCACGTACAATATTTGAAAGTAAAGACTGAAAGCGATAAAGGTTATGTCCTCGAAACATAAGGGCTCACCACTACTAAGTACGATCAAGGTGACTCCTAGCCACGGGGATGAGAATATGTAATGTCGGACCCTACATTGGAGAAAACAATGCAGGAAAGAGTATGCGTTAGTAAAAATATGTACCAAGTATGATAGCAATGCATAGAGATATAAATCATGCTAAAAGGGACCTTTTCATGCTCATGCAAAGACCAAGTTGAAACCATAAGAAAAGGGTTAGAAAACATCATAATAGTCATGGTCAAATGCAAGTAAAACTTCTCTTAAGAACACTTGGGAAATACTTCTTTAAGTAACCTTAGTTCATCTTTAGTGTGGGAATTAGCCTTAACCAACATAGAGACCATGTGAGATATAACATGGAATCCGGTGTATGCCTCACACCGAAAATGGGTGTTCTCACTTTCCAAGGTAAGAACCTTAACTTCTAGCTTACGTGGATCCGCTAGCTAATGTCTATATAAGACACTCATGTCTATCTAAGACAATGATCCTATGGTGGCACATAGGTAAGGGATAAGGAGATTGCTAGTAGAAACCCGACCTCAAGCTACGAAAGAACTTCCATCTCAATGTCCTCTCGGTGCTAAGCATAAATCCCACATAATAGTCATAATTTTTTAATTGACTTATCTTTCATGGAAGGCAATTCAAATCGCCAATCCAAGCTAACTTTCTTTAGAATAGCTCCTAAAACTTGATTCTAAGTTAGTTGAGAAAACCTTTCAACTTTTAAGAATCCTTATGTAAGAAAATCCTTTCACATGCATGTATTGAGTGATATGTGAGAAATCTTTTCACAACAACAACATCAACAATATATAAGTTTTACTCTCAAAACATCTTAAATCATTTTCATCACTTTGATAAAGAACATGCATATATTCATAAACTTCTTCTTTCATAGCTAAAAGCCCACATTATATCATCATAAATTAGAAAACATGGGGCATGCATGGGTTCATGAGTAAAATCATGGAATTATCTCAATTCATGATTCCTAGATCATAAAACAATCAATTATATCAATATTGAAAGGAACCCGTAACATAGAAGAAAATCCTAACTTCAGTTGGGAATTTCTAACTTCAAAATTGAGGAATTTAGGAACTCTATGGAGGAAAGGGCTCCATAGATGAAGACTATCATACTTTAGTACTCAAAGCCCTTAAGTAATTTGGTGAATTGTAGGCTTGATCTTGAAACCCTAGGTTGCCTCTTTCTTATTCTTCTAGAGAGAGAAATATTGTGGGGAAGATGAACTTGTTCTTCTTTTTGGTAAATTGAGAGTGACTTGAATGGGTGATTTTGGAGGTAAAAACATTTATATAGGACTTTGGGTTAGGGGTAAACTACATGGTATTGAATTAAAACAATTTGGAAAAGACCCAAAATCCCCTGATTAAAACTGACGGACTGCAACTCACGATGGCCTTCACGACCCGTCAGTGGCTCCACGGGTCGTTATGGCCGTCATGGTCCTTGACCAGTGATTTTTATTGATGAATATTGTGAGTACAATTCTGTTGTTCTCTTGATTATTCTCTCCTACACTTTTTTATGATTCGAGGGCCTTCAGTAGCGTATTTCTCGAATGTAGGGTGATGTAGACCTCCTTGAGATGTATTTGATCTCTGAGAACATCGGAAAGCACTTCGTCGTTTCAAGTCGATCTCCCAGAAGAACTCTGTTGACCACTCATTTGAAAAACTGTAGTTGATGTTGTAGCTTTCTTCAACCCCCCCCCCCCTAGAATGTCATGGTCTATCCTCTATTTGTAGTTGTAGGGGTGGACAAAGTTGCTTGTGATTGACCGAAGGATGTTATTTTGACACTTGGCCAATTGTGATTGGGTCTTGAATTTGACTGGGACTACCACCTCATTTGGACATATGGCATCACCTTGTTGGTCTTCGATGCTTAGTGGGCTTCAAGGTAGAATGGACCTTGGACTTGAACTCAATAAAATAGGCTTAATCATTTGTAAAACCCAAATTATTCATTTAACCCAAATGCACATGGATTTAATTCAAGTTTCGTATTAATTTTAATACAATAAAATTTAGATGTCTACAAATGACCCTTACTTCGAGAATTGTCGACGTGTAGGCTTGCCAAAACTTGACGACGAGACTTTAAGTATTCATGAATGTGTTTTTATTTTTTAATAATTGTCGACGTGTAGGCTTGCCTACACTTGACGGCGAGAGTTCAAGTCTTCATAAATGTATTTTCATTTTTGAAACTTCTCGATGTGTAGGCTTACCGAAACTTGACGACGAGAGTTCAAGTCAAAAATGAATGTGTTTTCATTTTTGAGACTTCAAAAGTATTGTTTCTTGTCGCCGCATTCTAGTTAGGCCACTACAAATGATTCGTTTGCCGTGACCTCAATTTTTTTCTTGAAAAATAACTTTCTTGCATGACAACAACGTGACCCCTCTATAATGATTTGAAATAGATGGGTCTATAGTGATAACATTTTTTTCATGTGACCTTTGTTGGAAGAAATCACAAGACAAGAAAATTTATTAGAGCTTTTGAACCAAATAAAAAAAGAATATTAACTTTCCTTTGATATCCAAGTCAATTAATGAATTTAAATTAAGGTGTTCTTCTTTTCTTAATTTTTTGGTTCATCATTTTCATATTGGTGTGGTTTCAAAATTGGGTGGTGAATTAATCAACCTAAATCAGATTTTCTTCTTCCAATTCCACTTTAACATTCCTTGTGCAAGGATTAAATTTCACTAGAATCTCTATATAATCCTCTCCAATGCACAAAGAATTTTCATCACAAAATTTCAGACGCTGCAAAGACAAGTTGTCCGAGTGTGTTTAACATAAGCTATAACGTCACTTGATTTTATCAAGTCAAGAGACGTAGTATCCATCATATCTCAAATACTTAGAACAAAAGTATTCTTTGTACTTTCTTAGGTAACTTTAAAGATTGTTTAGCAGTAACCCGTTTAGGATGGTACAGCTCTGTGCGTCTATAGTGTAAAATTCATATCTCATTGTAGAAAAATTAAAATCGCAAGACGTTTGATTTTTCCAAAACTAGAAATATAGAACTACAATATAGCAAAGATTTGCAGCAAAATTCCTATTCAATTGCTACAATTTTAATTTTTAATACTGAACCCATTTTTTATGGTCAGATTTACGTGTCTGTAGTGTAAAATTCATATCTCATTATAGAAAAATCAAAATCAATTTTTCTGAAACTAGAAACATAGAACTACAACATAGCAAAGATCCGCAACCAAATTCTTATTCCATTGTTATCATTTTGCTTTTTAATATTGAACCCGTTTTTTATGGTCAAATTTGCGCGTCTGTAGTGTAAAATTCATATCTCATTGTAGAAAAATTAAAATTGTAAGTCGTTTGATTTTTTCAAAACTAGAAACATAGAACTACAACGTAGCAAATATTTACAGCCAAATTCCTCTTCCATTGCTACAGTTTTGATTTTTAATATTGAACTCAACTTCAAGAAAAATTATCTTTTGATTTCTCCAATTGTGTTATCACCAAAGTAACCCCCCCCCCCTTTTTTCGAAACGACATTATGCAATCTTCATTTCCACCAGCGACAATGAATTTTAGTGACCTAGAGGTGTCATACCCTTGCCTTGAGATCATGGAGAATAAGCAACATTCGTGTGCCAAAGTTCTCACTTAAAAAGTTCATCTTTCGATGATTGGCGCCTTCCCACTTGTTAGAAAAGCTGCCAAATAAGTATCATCTTTGTAACATCTCGCAAATTGAAATAACTAGGAAGAAGTAAAAAATTTAGAAATAGCCATTTTTGGAAAGATTATAAAAATCTGGAAATTTTGTTAAGTATGTTAAGTTGAGTTTTGGCTAACTTCAAACGACCATAACTCCTAGCT
>JAJONR010012296.1:0-12413 GCA_029582245.1 Solanum etuberosum | reverse complement strand
TTATACAAACAAAAATTATACATTGTATTTTGTATAATTTGTGTTTGTATAAAGCGAGAAAGGCAAAAGATAACTGGGCAGGGGAAGATTTGTATTGTATAATTATAAGTGTATGGGACGAAGAGATATGTATTTGTATTTGTATATACAGTTTTCGCTCTCTTTATACAAACACAAACACAATTTATACATTTGTGTTTGTATAAAGTGAGAGATGCGAAGGAGAGTGGCGAGCGTGATCAGGGAGAGTGGCGAGCGAGATTGCTGAGAAGAAAGGCGAATGACAAAGTGTTTGCTACAGATTAGAATTAAGTGAAACTGTGGTTATAACATTTAATTTGAATTAATAGTTTGCTATTTTATATAATTTTCCCTTTAAATTTTAATACAAATCATTTTGGGGACTGTTCTAAAAATTAGGGTGTGTGAGTCCTTTTTCGGTGGGAAATTATTATATTTTTAATAATAGTAGTAGTAGTAGCAACAACAACAACAACAGCAAGATAACATAGTAATGGAGAAGGTAATAATAATAATAATAATAATAATAATAATAATAATAATAATAATAATAATAATAATAATAATAATTCCGTAAATATTTTTAAAAACTATATATTACAAAATTGTATTTTATAAAAATGTAATAAAATAGAGACACATATAATTAGTGAAAACTGCTTATTCAGTTCTTCATTTATTAAAACATTTTATATTTACTATTTTATTTTCATTTTCTTTTATAATTTATCTTATACATTATTCAAAAACTTAAATAAAATCTAATAAATACACCGATAATTATTTATATAGTTTTACATTTTGGACTCTTTTAAAATAAATTAGAAATGATTATTGTTTAGTTTTTTTTCTTTTTAAAATGAAAACTGTGTTTTAACATTTTTGGGCTCTTTAAAAAAACGAATTTGAAAATTGTATTTGAGTTTATTCTTATTCGTTCAGTTATATTTAATTATTTATAAATGAGAAAATACATAAAATCCCCATTGAACTTAGACCTTATTTTGTGTCACGACCCAGACCGTCGTGATTGACACCCACACTAACACTCCAGTGGGAGAACCATTACTAGAACCCGTCTAAGCAATTCTTAAGAGACTAAAACATTTAAAGATACGGAAGCAGATTTAAATGACTAAATAAATACGGAGTTCCCATAAACTCTGAAGGTCTAACAAACAACTATCACGGAAATTCAACTCCCAGAACTGAAAGTCATTGCACCAAAACTCTACCAATCAACAAGTCTAAGGAAAAAGGGGGTGCAACCCCGTAAACTAAACATAAGCAAAATGTCTGAATGAATAAATAGCCTGAGTCCGAAAAGATTGGACTAAACTAAAGAGGGATCCATGACAGCCTGAAAGAACTGGCTCACCCTTGAATCTGGACTCGGTCAGCGATCTCCTAACTGAGGTCTCTCAGTAGCCGCCTGAAGATGACATGTACTCAACAAAGAAAGAGCAAGTGCAGTATCAGTACACAAACCACAGTGTGCTGGTAGGATCACGCGACTACTCCGATAGGCACAATATACGCAAGTAATTACAACACAGTAAACACACACATACCAAGTGCATAATTCAGTTATCATTTTAGGAGCAACATACAATTTCCCAATATCAATGACAATTAGATATGAACGTAATAATCACAAGTAGTCCTCTCATGGTACCCACACCCAAACTGTTAGTGTGTCGGAACATGACACCCGATCCAATATACATGTGTTAGAATGTGACACCCGGTCCAATATTTGTGTCGGAACGTGACACCCGATCCAGTCAGCATAACCACAGTCACAATCACACCCATAATGAATAGTGCTCATAGTCATACAATCAAGTAATGGGTTCATGGCATGTAATTGTTCACACATAATCAATTCATTAGATTGGTTCACATTTTCCATTCACATACATGCACGCATACAATGAAGAAATTAACCGACATATATCACACAACAGGAAATCAAACCATCACCTACCTCGAAACCAAGCCTGAATACTCCTAAGACACTTGAGTCTTCCATTTCCGAAGTCTTTTAGCTTGTTCTTGGTCTAAAACAACTAATTAACGCAAGGATCAATAAACAAGGCCTAATTTACCTGGATAATAATCAAACTATCTATCCAAGGCCAAACCCAAGATCCTAATGTTCAACTAGGGCTTTTCCCACCATTAACTTCAGGCCAAAACCCTCCCCCAATGATAATTACCCAAGATTCTAAGTTCTAAGAATCGAAATACGGATTAGGGGAGTAATTTCCTTACCTTTAGCACTAGAAGTCGTGGAAATGTGTCAAGAAACTGCCCTGGGTCGTCCCTTAGCTCTCAAGAACAAAGTTTTTGCAGAAAATAACGAAATTGGGGTTTTTCCTCGACTTAATTCGCGACTGGCCAGCCACGGCGGACCCCATCCCACCACTTAATCCAACCCTAGCGGCTTGCACGAGACAGAAGCTCGGAATTCGGGTTCCAAGCTCCCATTTCACAACACACTTTCAAACCTGGACTATCTAAAACTACTATTTCACGCCAAGATCAATTTCAGGAGTTCTACTCGCCTGAATTTGATTCTGTAAAGCCGTATAGGCTCCTTAACGTCTTGTCTATCCACTCACATGATCAAAGTCATAATTAAATCCCCCATCTATTACCATATTTTCCTAGACCTCACCTGACTCATATTTCGTCCAAGTCAGGCCTAGGCTAGAATTTTCCATGTTACTACTCAGAAGTTTTCTGTCCCAAATTCCTTCTCCATTGAATTTTCCATAACGACGGGAATAAGTTGTTACAATAGATACCAATTTACCCATCACTCGTCCCTGAGTGATAAACTAGGAGAAATGGCTAAGGCAAGAGTAGAGTAGTACCTGAATCGTCGAACAACTGGGGATACTTATCTCGCATGTCCTTCTAGATTTCCCAAGTAGCTTCCTCCACCGGACGATGCTTCCATTGAACTTTCACGGACTTTATCTCCTTGGTCCTCAGTTTCCAGACATCGCGATCAATAATTTCAAACGGTTCCTCCTCATACTGAAGGTCTTTATCTAACAAAATTGAGTCTCATTTTATGATGTAATCTCCGTCCCTATGATACTTCTTCAACATGGAACACTGGATGAACTCCAGATAGGATAGGCGGTAAAGACAACCTATAAGTCACTGGCCTTACACAGTCAAGAATCTCAAATGGCCCGATATATCGAGGACTAAGCTTGCCCTTCTTGTCGAATCTCATCACCCCGTTTATGGGTGACACTTTTAGAAGAACTTGCTCACCAGTCTGAAATGTCATGTCTCTTACCTTACGGTCTGCATACTTTTTATGTCGACTATGGGCTGCTAGAAGCTTAGCTTGGATGCTCCTCACCTTATCCTGAGTATCTTTCACCAAATCAACCCCCAAAGATTTCACATTTCCAGCCTCAAACCACCTTATGGGTGATCTCAATGCTGGTGTGGTAACTGTTATTGTCGGAGAACTCACACAGAGATAGGAACTTATCCCAATGCCCTCCAAAGTTAATCACGCATGCCCTCAACATGTCCTCTAACACTTGAATAGTTCTCTCTGACTGCCTTCCCGTCTGTGGATGGAAGGTTGTGCTAAAAGTGAGTTGAGTGCCCAACTCATCATGCAATTTTTCCCAAAACTTGGATGTGAACTGCGTACCACGGTCCGAAATGATGGAAAGAGGCACCCCATGCAGCCTCACTATCTCCTTCACATAAACCTTAGCCAATTGATGAGCATTATAGTCTACTCTAACTGGAATGGAGTGGGCTGACTTAGTAAGTCTGTCAACCACCACCCAAATGGAGTCAAACTTTCCCAAGGTCTTGGGAAGACCAACCACAAAATCCATAGTTATCCTTTCCCACTTCCATTCAGGGATTGGCATTCGCTGAAGCAAACCTGCAGGCCTTTGATGCTCATACTTTACCTGCTGACAGTTTTGGCACTTAGCCACAAACTCAACTTTGTCTTTCTTCATGCCAGGCCACCAATAAAGTCGTTTGAAATCTCGGTACATCTTGGTCACCCCCGGATGAATGGAATACCGCGAACCTTGAGATTCTGTCAACATCTACTGAATCAAGTCATCCACTAGAGGAACATAAATTCTTCCCTTAAAACTGAGCACACCACCCGCATCTTGTGCCTTGCCAAACACTGTCTTCTTTCTGAGCTCATTCAAACTCTCATCCTCAAACTGCTTGGCCTTGATCTCCTTCATGAAAGTAGGCCTAACCTCAATGCTGGTTAACACCCCACCTTTCTCTGAGATGCCCAACTGCATGAACTTAGACTCCAAAGTTTGAATCTCCTTGGCCAAAAGTCGCTTGGACACACCCAAGCAAGATAGACTACCCATACTTACCGTCTTTCGACTTAATGCGTCTGCCACCACGTTAGCCTTACCCGGATGATATTGAATGGTAACATCATAATCCTTGAGTAACTCCATCCACCTTCATTGTCTCAGATTCAAGTCCTTCTGGGTGAATACATGTTGTAGACTACGATGAATAGTTAACACCTCACACTTGACACCATAAAGGTAATGACGCCAGATCTTGAGAGCAAACACTACCGCTGCCAACTCCAAGTTATGCGTCAGGTAATTTCTCTCATGCACCTTCAGCTGCCGCGATGCATAAGCTATGACATTCTTATCCTACATCAACACAACACCCAAACCCGAATGTGAAGCATCACAATAAATAATGAAATCTTTACCTTCCACCGGCAGTGCCAGAATAGGTGATGTGGTTAGAAGGGCCTTAAGCTTTTGGAAGCTCTCCTCACACTTGTCGGTCCACTCGAAAGGCGCCTCTTTTTTTGTCAGCCTTGTTAAATGTGTGGCGATAGAAGTAAATTTTTTCATAAATCGCCGGTAGTAGCTGGTGAGTCCCACGAAACTCCTAACTTCCGTCACAGAGCTAGGACGGACCCAGTTCTTGACTGCTTCGATCTTTTGGAGATCTACCATTACCCCTTCCCTTGAAACCACATGCCCCAAAAAGGCAACTAAAGTCAACCCGAACTCACACTTGGAAAATTTTGCATACAGCTTATGTTTTTTAAGGACACCCAAGACAATACGAAAATGATCGGCATGCTCTTCCTTACTCTTCGAATAAACCAAAATGTCATCAATAAAGACGATCACAAAAGAATCCAGGAATGGTTTGAACACACCATTCATCAAACTCATGAAGGATGCAGGCGCATTGGTCAACCCAAACGACATCACCAAGAACTCATATTGCCCATAGCGGGTCCTGCATGCCGTTTTTGGTACATTCTCATGCCTAATCTTTAACTGATGGTAACCAGACCTTAGGTCAATTTTAGAGAAAACTGATGCACCCTGGAACTGGTCAAAAATATCATCTATCTGAGGCAACAAATACTTATTTCGAATGGTGACCCTATTCAACTGTCGATAGTCTATGCACATCCTCATACTACCATCCTTCTTCTTAACAAACAAGACAGAAGCACCCCACAAGGAAGCACTAGGACGGATAAAACCTTTATCAAGAAGCTCCTGGATTTGAGCTTTAAGCTCTCTCAATTCTACCGGAGCCATGCGATAAGGAGGAATGGAGATGGGGCGAGTGCCCGGCTCAAAGTCCAAGTCAATGCAGAAATCTATATCCCTATCCGGGGGTATACCAGGCAAATCGGTAGGAAAAACTTTCTTAAATTCAGACACTACAGGAATAGACTCAATAGAGGGAGACTAGGCATCAACATCCCAAATATGAGCCAAATATGCCAAACGCCCCTGCCTCACCAGTTTCCTAGCCCGAACGAAAGATATGACCTTAGCTGACTTAGGCTTGTACACCAATTCCCACTCTAACTTTTCCCTACCCGGGATATCTAGAGTCACAGACTTAGCATTACAATTAAGCACAGCATAATAGGGGGACAACTAAGTCATGCCTAAGATTATATCAAAGTCAGTCATATCCAGAATAACCAAATTAGCCCAAGTCTGAAAACCATAAACAGGACAGAACAAGCACGATAGACATGGGTAACTATGACAGACTCTCCAACTGGGATAGAAACATGTATGGGACATCAAGTACATCACAACCCGCATCAAATCCCAAGGCAAACTGAACTGACACATATGAATAAGTAGAACCCGGATCAAACAAAAAGGTAGTCATCCGGTCACAGACAAGAATAGTACCTGTGATCACTGCATCAGACACCTCAGCCTTGGTCTTGCCCGGAAAGGCATAAAACTGAGCCCTTTCATCTTGACAGGTAACCTCATTGCCTGGCTGTCCTGCTCCTCTACCTGCATTATCATTTTTCCGGCCTCCACGGCCTCGCTGATTTCCTCCTCGTCCACCTTGTAGATTTCCTCTACCATTACTACCGTTGTCCGCTGGTACCACTGCTCTAGTATGCTGTTACACAAGGTCAGACATCCGCGGATGGGGACAAACTCTCCTCATATACCCAGGTTCTCCACAATTGTAACAACTGCGGTCAAAAGACGGCCTGCTGCCAGACGCAGGTGCGACTCCCTGACCATCCTGAATAAGATTCTTCTGTGGAGTTCCTGAGTAACCAACTGTAGAAGCAGGCATGGCTGACTGAATTGGCCGGGCTGCAAGTGTCGGCCTACCTGAACCTCTGGAGTAGGAACCATGAAAGTTACATGTGATCTTGGGCTTCTTACCCAAAGCCTTGGCCTGCCCATCACGTCCAACTCCTTCCATTTTCTTCACAAAGTATGTCACCTCATTAAAACTTTTACCTGCAGAGGTCATGTGAACACACAATACATGTAACTCGGGGTTTAATCCCTTGATGAATAAACGAATCCTCTCCTCCTCTGTAGTCACCAATTGTGTAGCGTATCTGGACAAGGCATGGAACTTAGCCTCATATGCAGCTACGGTCATACCACCCTACTCCAACGCCATAAATTAATCCTTCTTGCGATCCCTCAAGGTCCGGGGCACATACTTCTCCAGAAACCAAGCATGGAATTACGTCCAAGTGAGTGGGGGCAAGACGAGTGATCTGCATTCCATATAGGCCCTCCACCACTGCTTAGCCTCACCTTGAAGCTGGAAGGTCACGAACTCTACTCCATGTTGGTGTTCAATGCCCAACTTGTGAAGCCTCTCATAGCAATCTAGAGTGAACTCATAGGCGTCCTCACTCTCAGAACCATGAAACACAAGCGGCTTCAGCTTCAGAAATTTAGTCAGTATCTCATGCTCAGTACCAGTCATCACAGGACCCAATAAGGGACGGAAAAAGGCATCAGTGCCTAATGCTCCATTTACCTTGGGAACAGTAGCAACAATGTGGCGGTTGGCTGGAGGTTGAGCCGCTTACACTGTGGGAAGGACTCCAGGGCCGACCAACCCCTTTCAGAAAGGTCATGATCTATTGAGCTAACACTGGGTCTAAGGGAGGAATGTCGGTATTCTCAGCCTGTGCATCCTCCTCTGGTCCAACATCCTTCTTGTCTTCGACCTCTACATTCTCTTCTACCTCTTCTTGGGTTGTAGGAGGGGCCTCTTCCCTAGGAATATTCTCAGCTGGGGCTCCACCCTGGCGGGTGCTACCCTTCCTCGACCTCTGCCCCTTCCTCTCTCTCTACCCTTGACTCGGCCACAGCCTCATGTTGCGGGCTCCTCTGCTGGCTCATTAATGGGAGCTACGGGCCTGACGCAGTTGTATCGTGTATTAACCATCTGCGGACAGAAGAGTGAAAGAGAATTAGATACAAATTTGGATCACTAGATACAAATTTGGATCACCAGATACCAATTGAAATTAAGTCATAGCACGAAGGGAGAAAAAGACAGAGAGATTTCCTAAAGTCTTGTAGCCTCTCGAAGAAAAGTACAGACGTCTCTGTACCGTTCCGCAAGACTCTACTAGACTTATTTTGGTACAATGAGATCAACGAACCTAGGGCTCTGATACCAACTTTGTCACGACCCAGACCGCCGTGATTGGCACCCACACTAACACTCCGGTGGGAGAACCATTACTACAACCCGTCTGAGCAATTCTTAAGAGACTAAAATATTTAAATATACGGAAGCAGGTTTAAATGACTAAATAAATACGGAGTTCCCATAAACTCTGAAAGTCTAACAAACAACTATCGCATAAATTCAACCCCTAGAACTGAAAGTCATTGTACCAAAACTCTACCAATCAACAAGTCTAAAGAAAAAGGGGGTGCAACCCCGAAAACTAAACATAAGAAAAATGTCTGAATGAATAAATAACCTGAGTCCGAAAAGATTGAACTAAACTAAAGAGGGATCCATGGCAGCCTGAAAGAACTGGCTCACCCTTGAATCCGGTCTCGGTCAGTGACCTCCTAACAGAGGTCTGTCAGTAGCCGATTGAAGATGCCCTGTACTCAATAAAGAAAGAGCAAGTGCAGTATCAGTACACAAACCACGGTGTACTGGTATGATCACGCGGCTACTCTGGTAGGCACAATATACGCAAGTAATTACAACACAGTAAACACACACATACAAAATGCATAATTCAGTTATCATTTTAGGAGCAACATATAATTTCCCAATATCAATGACAATTAGATATGAGCATAATAATCACAAGTGGTCCTCTCATGGAACCCACACCCAAACTGTTAGTGTGTCAGAATGTGACACCCGATCCAATATACATGTGTCGAACCTGACACCCGGTCCAATATATGTGTCGGAACGTGACACCCGATCCAATATATGTGTTGAAACGTGACACCCGATCCAGTCAGCACAACCACAGTCACAATCACACCCATAATGAACAGTGCTCATAGTCATACAATCAAGTAATGGGTTCAGGGCATGTAATTGTTAACACATGATCAATTCATTAGATTGGTTCACATTTCCCATTCACATACATGCAAGCATACAATGAAGCAATTAACTGGCATATATCACACAACAGGAAATCAAACCATCACCTACCTCGAAACCAAGCCTGAATACTCCTAAGACACTTGAGCCTTCCCTTTTCGGAGTCTTTCAACTTGTTCTTGGTCTAAAACAAGTAATTAATGCAAGGATCAATAAACAAGGCATAATTTACCCGGATAATAATCAAACTAACAATCCAAGGCCAAACCCAAGATCCTAATGTTCAACTAGGGTTTTTCCACCATTAACTTCAGGACAAAACCCTCCCCCAATGATAATTACCCAAAATTCTAAGTTCTAAGAATCGAAATACGGATTAGGGGAGTAATTTCCTTACCTTTAGCACTAGAAGTCGTGAAAATCTGTCAAGAAACTGCCCTGGTTCGTCCCTTAGCTCTCAAGAACAATGTTTTGCAGAAAATAATGAAATTGGGGTTTTTCCCCGACTTAATTCTCGACTGGCCCGCCACGGCGGACCCCATCCCACCCCAGCGGCTTGCACGGAGATAGAAGCTCAAAATTTGAGTTCCAAGCTCCCATTTCACAACACACTTTCAAATCTGGACGTTCTAAAACTACCCTTTCACGCCAAGATCAATTTCGAGAGTTCTACTCGCCCGAATTCGATTCCGTAAAGCCGTAAAAGCTCCTTAACGTCTTGGCTATCAACTCATGTGATCAAAGTCATAATTTAATCCCCCATCCATTATCAGATTGCCCTAGACCTCACCTGACTCAGATTTCGTCCAAGTCTGGCCTAGGCTAGAATTTTCCAAGTTACTACTCAGAAGTTTTCTGGCCCAAATTCCTTCCCCATTGGCTTTTCCATAACGACGGAAACATGTCGTTACATTTTGAAGTAGACACTTAAAGTTTGCGGAAGTCTTATTACCCCACTAAACTATTTTCGACCAAACTAAATATGGCATTTTGACCTGCTTCCGCACCTGCTGTGTTTTCACGTTTTCAGGGCGCGTGAATGTCTTAAAAAACAACCTCAAACCAATATAAAACAACCATGTGGCATTGTAAATTGAATTCTTTATTTTAAAAAAAAGGTCCATCTTCCCCAAAATAATTCAAACACTATTGATAGTCATTGAAGCTTGCTACATTGCAATGACGAGTCAGCACTGCAATATCTGTCAAACTTTGATTCACTTTCACAAGATGTATACTACATTAATTCAACAACAATCCTCAAATTTCTGACTTTTCTATAAAACCCAGTTTCAAAAAGAGGATACCACACGCAGATGCTAACTTCCCCTTAGTCCGCTGATCTTCATTCGTACTTGATATATTATTCAAAAATTGTAGAAAAACTTAGACTAAACACACAAAAAGCAAAAAAAAAAGGAAGATTAACCTCAAAAATATTTATTGTTCATACTCCACTAGATTCTCTCAAAACACCCTCATTAACCGATACAAATATATTAAAACTCATTAATATAAATTTTATGTGAGAATTGAAATAGTCCAAAGAAATAAAATTGCAGCAATCTTACTTCAGATCACTCAATATCACAATTTCGGGGAAGAAAAAATAATTGATTAGGAGGAAATGTTAAAATGTGAGCGGGTCAAGGTAAAAACCTGGCCTTTATAAAAACAGGTTGAAAAATATAAATAATTATATTATTTTATTAGGGTGTGAGAGACATGCGTGGAGAATTGGAGTAGAAATGGCTAAAAAGGGCGTATTTAGTTTGGTTGAAAATGGTTCAGTGGGGTAATAAGACCTCCGCAAACTTATATTATTTTATTAGGGTGTGAGAGACATGGGTGGAGAATTGGAGTAGAAATGACTAAAAAGGACGTATTTAGTTTGGTTGAAAATGATTCAGTAGGGTAATAAGACCTCCACAATCTTTAAGTGTTTACTTCAAAATAAGGTCTAAGTTCAATGGAGACTTTATGTATTTTCTCTTTAGAAATTCTATAATTGAAAGTTACTGAGTGGTAGAATTAGTAACTGCAAAAAGATAAATAAAATATCCGGAAGATCCGGATAAACACATTTGTCAATTGCTTCAGTTAAAGAATTTTAAATTGAAGAAACCATTAATGTCGTTTTTATAGGGACTCCATTTGAAAATTTTCAAAGAAAGAGCCAGAAAAAATTATTTATCCTTAGTTATCCAGATAATAATAATAATAATAATAATAATAATAATAATAATAATAATAATAATCAGCTTAAGTAAAATCTTCATAGGGGATATCACCATTAGGAATCAGCTTCATCCTCCTATTATATTAGGAACCCCTTTTATAAATGCAATTTATCCCTTTTCTCGATTAGATTATATGATACATCTGATCAGACTATTGCAATAACCTGTGATCAGAAATCTCTGGAGAGATCTTTATAAAATGGGGAAATATAATTTAAACTTCCCAAGAATCTTTGCAGCTGAGTCATGTCTGTAATAATGTCAGGGAACTTTGATGCAAATTCTGACTGTGCCACCATCTTGCAACCAAGCTAGAAATACTATATCATGATCCTTTATATTTATTATTATTATAATAATAATAATAATAATAATAATAATAATAATTCCGTAATTATACAGTATTTAAAAAACAATTACAGAATTATATTTTCTAAAACTATAATAAAATAGAGACACATATAATCTATATATATATATATAAAAAGGAGAAACATAGAGAAGGTGATGAGGCACCTCTCTATGGCCTCCATTCATATTTTTCCTTTTTTTCTTTTTCTTTTTTTATCATTTTTTTCCTTCATTATTTAATTATTTTATTTTTAATATCTCAAAAAGTCTTCACATTCAATTACTCAATTTTTCACCTACCACTATAATATATATTTGATATCTTTAATATAATAAGAAATAACTATCAATAACTCACACCTCTTCAACTTATAATCTTAATAATATTCATAACTCCTTTTTTTTTAATCTTCATAACCCCCAAAATTAAATTTATTAGTTTATGACACCTTATGGTATTCCTCCTCTTTTTTTATATAAATTTATATTTTGTAGCAAGAAAAAATTCATTCAAAATTATTCTTTCACTTCTCCATCACCATATCATACATTAGGGTGAGGAAGAAATGCTAATCATCACATCATATGGTTGCTTTCAACAAAGTCGTAAAGAATCTATGGGTAAAAATACTTCTTTTAATTTTTTAAATTATATTATTTTACTTTAATAATTTATGTGATGTTATTTCTTTTGTTTAGTCAATTTAACTAATCTTTGAAACTAAATTGAATAAACTCAATCCAAATAAAATCATGGAGTAACTAACAATTTCATAATATACTATTTGTGCTTGTAGGGTGAAGAAGAAAGTTGAGGAAGATACAAAAGTAGAGAAAATTGTGAATTTTGGAAGAAGATAATGTAGAGTCTTACAATAAAATTATTATTATAGTAATTTGATCTTTTTA
>JAJONR010012295.1:0-13188 GCA_029582245.1 Solanum etuberosum | reverse complement strand
CTATTCTAGTGAAATACCTTGAATCGGTAGGCCAAGGGCGCCCTTTCATGAGTAATGGAGTTAAGTCAAGACTTAATAACTACTATTTCAATGATATACCTCGAATCGGTAGGCCAAGAGCACCCTTTCATGAGTAACTAAAAGAGCTATTCTAGTGAAATACCTTGAATCGGTAGGCCAAGGGCGCCCTTTCATGAGTAATGGAGTTAAGTCAAGACTTAATAACTACTATTTCAATGATATACCTCGAATCGGTAGGCCAAGAGCACCCTTTCATGAGTAACTAAAAGAGCTATTCTAGTGAAATACCTTGAATCGGTAGGCCAAGGGCGCCCTTTCATGAGTAATGGAGTTAAGTCAAGACTTAATAACTACTATTTCAATGATATACCTCGAATCGGTAGGCCAAGAGCACCCTTTCATGAGTAACTAAAAGAGCTATTCTAGTGAAATACCTTGAATCGGTAGGCCAAGGGCGCCCTTTCATGAGTAATGGAGTTAAGTCAAGACTTAATAACTACTATTTCAATGATATACCTCGAATCGGTAGGCCAAGAGCACCCTTTCATGAGTAACTAAAAGAGCTATTCTAGTGAAATACCTTGAATCGGTAGGCCAAGGGCGCCCTTTCATGAGTAATGGAGTTAAGTCAAGACTTAATAACTACTCCGTGGGAATTTAATGCTTAGCACTGAGTGGATATTGTATGAGATGGAATCTCCCCCGTAGTAAGGCCTGGTTTCTAGTAACAATCTCATTATCCCATAAACTATGTGCTCCCATAGGTTATTTAGCTAGTGGATCCACCTAAGCTAAGATTTACCGGTTCTACCTTAGGTAAGTAGACCAACCCTTTTCGGTGAGGGAGTCACCGGATTCCATGTTAAGCTCACATGGTCTCATGTTGGTTAAGGCTTATTTCCCACAATAACAAGAAGTTTAATATTGAACTAAGGTATGCTTAAAGAAGTATCCCGTAGGGTTCAAAGTAATCATGAACTAAGGCATGCTTAAAGAAGTATCCCGTAAGTGTTCAAAGGTTTTCAAGATAAAGCTAGTTTGCATTCAAGATGATGTTTGAGTTATGTTTTCCAACTATCTGCATGATGATGTTTAAACTTGGTAAAGTGCATGCTTTGAAATGAAATATCCCTTTTGGCATGTTTTAAGTGCTTTTATGCATGGGTATCATACTTAGTGCATTTTTGTACTAACACCTACTTTTACCTACATTTTTCCCAGGTGTAGTGTCTGGATCTCAAGGTTGTAATTCTCGTGGCTAGAGCTTGGATTTGATTGTGTTCCCGAGTTGGTGAGTCCTCATGGTTCGAGGATGGACTTCTTATGTTTTAATTTCCTTCATGTACTTTCCCTTTTGAACATGTTGTATGGGCTTGGTCCTATTTCATTCAAGATTGTAATAGATGGCTATAATGAGACAAAGTGTCTAGACTTCCGCTTTCGTTTATGAAAAACTTTTTAGACTTGAATTGTGTTTTCTCTCATTATTCTATTTACTTATGTTATGAGTACTAAGAGGCTTGTGTGGAGTCCCCCAGGATTCTATACGCTGTGTCACATCTAGGGGATACCCCTGGGTCGTGACACCAAGTTGGTTTGTGTTGCTTCCATCCACACTCATCTTGTCACCTGCTCACAAATAGGCAACAACAAACACAAAACAAAGTAAGTAGATTCAACTACAAACAAGATTAGATCACAACTCTACTTCACTAAAAGAATTCTAAACACCACTCCCCGGCATTGGCGCCATTTTCGATAACGCTCAACTACACTTCATCCAATACTAAGTGTAGGCGGTCACAATCTAGTATACACCCAACGAAGAGTTGGGGTCGATCCCACAGGGAGTGAAACAATAGATAATTCAATTACGAAATGAAAGACATGTTCTAATCGATTGTAGGAATAGAAATTATCAAAACCATTGAAGTAAATCAAAGGGGTTGACAACTAGTGTCAAATGGGGGGATAAGGTTTGTCAGTTAACATGTACTAAAATAGGGGAGTAATCAAGTAGAAAGGAATACTTGGGGATGTGATCGATTAATTGTCAATTTCTCTATACAAGTGATTACTAATTACCAAAAGTCGTTGAATCTTAGTGGGTAGGCTAGGCTTTAGATGTAATAGTCATCTCTCGATCAACTATCACGAATCAAGTGAGTTCTCTCGAACCTCAACAAGCATAATACTATAGACAACCCAAAACCTCAATTTATCTACACTCTCGAGCTAGATAGGTAGGATCGAATTAAGATTCACTCTCTTGAGCTGAATCCTCAACAACCCAATTACTACAATCATCAATTGATAACCTTAATTTTAAAACCTCTTTCTCAAGCAAGCATAGAATACTAGACTAGAACTACATTTAAAACTACAATTCATGAGTTAAAACTCAATTACCAATGGAACGCACTTCAAATCAAAATATAAATCAGTAATTACTAACACCCATAAGCTAATTAAGATAATTAATCACATAATCACACCCCCAAGAACAGGGGTTTTAGCCACACATTACAAAAAGTAGGAAAATATTACCAACTACGTTCTCCATAAGCTGGGTAGTATAATCCAAGTCTTTACAATGCTCCAAAAAAGCTTAGTATCGGAAAAACAACTTGAAAATCTACTAGAAAACCCTAAAAAACTAAGAAAAGTTGATCAAAACTCGAAACTGGAAACAACACTTTGAAAACTCAGCTAAACACTCTCCAAGAACTCCAGAACTCTATTTGAAAAATCAATTTATACATTCCAAGATTTTTTCCTTCAGGGTCATTCGGCGGAGTAAGTCAAGCATCGCCGACTTGGCGATGCCCCAATTGTTCTTAACCTTCGCCGTTTTGCCTTGACTCTTCACCATTCAGACCCTGTAACTTTAGGCGATCAAGGTCTTTGTCGCCGATCCAATCGGCGGTTCGCTGAAGGTCCAATTCCATCGCAAAGTTGGCTTCTACCCAAGGCTAGCAGTCTGTAACAATTGGAAAGATGAAGGACTACTCGGCAGTTCCCCGAGTGGTCTTGGTGATCACCAGGATAGCGTTTCTTCAATTTCTTCAGCTTTTTTGCTCCTTTTTGCCCGGTAATGTCCTTGACTTGTTCTTTTGTCTTCATTACTGCAAATCAATACTTTAACATCAGTTTAGAGTACAAAATAGGCATCGAGGATACTAAAACTATGAATAATAAGCCCTAAATAAGTCAAAATCCCAGACTCATCAATGGGGTTCTGAACAAATCCCAGACACCCCATTAGAGAATTTGAAATTTGAGCAATCAGCTGAAGCGCTGATATAAGGTGCAAGCTTTGAGCGACCGGATATCACTTTTTTAGCGACCGAAATTTTTGGTTTTAGCGACCAGTTTCATGTATTTATACCCAGAAACTTCAACTATCACCCTCAATTATCAAGAGGCTATGTCACGACCCAAAAATGAACGTGATGGCACCAGTTTATTCTCACCAAGACAAGTCAGCCTCAACCCAACGAAAATAAAAGAGATACCTAATTATTGTAAAATCAAGAACAAGATAAAGCGGAAAAAGTAATTCTTCTATTTAAACTCCCAAAATTTGGTTGTCACGTGTACAAGCCATTAAATACATAAGTGCGGAATAAAGAAATAAATACAAGTCTCAATTTTTGTTTCTCAAATAAAACAAAGTGTAAGAAAAGGAAAAAGAGGGCCCGCTGGATGACAAGCAGCTCCCTATTAAAGTCCTTGAGAAGTCTCAAGATTGAAGAAGGAGAAACAGATCACACGGGTTCGGACAAGGAACCTACACAAGTGTAGAAGCAAGGGGTGAGTACCAACAAGACTGTACCCAACAATCAACCTACTAAACGAAGAAACTAGCTAGAAAACGAACACCCCCGACTCTCCAACTGAGCCTCCTAAAACTATAACCTGCACAAAATTCAGCCCAACCTAGCAATTCTACAATACACGGCTCGCAAGGCACAATATTCACAGTTCAATGTTCATAATATAACCGTTAAACAAATCACATAAGTCAATCTCAAAGTCAAGTAGTTCATTCACACACAAAAAGCATATAAATCTCAAGTATCAAGCAAGTAACACATAAGCATAGAAGACATCAAGTCACATAGTCAATCTCTAGCCGGAACCATTTCCTATCGGCACATTAGCACTAGCCTGAACCATTTCCCATCGGCTTTATATCAAATCACTAGTCGGAACCTTTTCCCATTGGCCTTATCTCAAATCACCAGTCAGAATCATTTTCCATTAGCATTATATCAAATCACTAGCTGGAACCATTTCCCATCAGCTTTATATCAAATCACTAGCCGGAACCATTTCCCATCGGCTTTTCAAAATATGTTTTATCACGATGTTCACAATCAATGCATACAAGCAAGATCACAATAGATGGAAGAGACAACAAATCATACAATTCAAGTCCACATTCATGCTTTCAAGCATTTCATTAATCAATCAACAAGGGTTACATTAAGGAAATTCACAACATCATGTTCAACACATAGACCTTTTCATTTCAACCCCTTTTTATTAATTTAGATGTAACAAGTGGACAATTTAACCCTTCACCTCATCCCCATTACTCCTAACACACAAGCAACGAAGGAAGCATACAAATTCAACTAGAATACAAGGTTTAGAAAGTCACTTGCCTTAAATCAATCAACAATCACTCCAAGAGTTGAGTCTTTCCGTTCCAAACCACTTCTAAAGCCACACAATCTAAAATAATCAAGTATTCATAATCATCCATCAGAAACAACACTTCCCACATCAATTATGTAAAGAAATGGGTCCAGCAACTCGAAACCCAATATCAAAATGGAGGTTTGAATCCAGAATACAATACTTGAAAATGATGTTTAAAGATTTAGAAACTCATTAGTGAAAATCAATTCGAAAAAGGGATCAAAATCACCATTTTACTAAATTCTTGGATTCTTGAAAAACCTTGCCATTAACCCACTAAAATCCCAGAATTTGATGTTAAAAATCATAATTAATCAATGGAAAATAAGGGTTTAGGATCAAGAAAACTTACCCAAATGATTTAGAACAGAAAATCCTTTCAAAATTTGCCACCCAGGGTTCCCCAAGTTCAAAAATGGTGAAATGGGGGCTTAAACCCCGAAATGAGCAGCATAACCCCTCTCAGGTATCACTTAAGTGAACAAGGAGTTCGCTTAAGGGAAATCCACTAAAAATGTGGCATTTGCTTATGCAATCAGGCCTTCGTTTAAGCGATGGCTGCTTCACAAATGCAAAGGTCAACAGGGGTTTACCCTTTGCAAAAGCGATTCCAGCCTCGTTGAAGCGAGCCTCGCAAAAGCGAACCAACTCTCGCAAAAGCGGAAGTGCACCAGAACTCAGACATAAAAAAATCAGCCAACTCTTAAAACATCGAAAGGACACTACAAAATTCGTTCGGAACCCCATAACACAGACCACATTTGTAAATCAATTATACTCGACGTTACAGACTCAATGGAACCATCAAAACATGAATCTGAGGTCTCTTTGACCTGACATCCATGAAAACCACAAGAAACAAACTCACCCTTAAAAAGGCTAAAATAGGATCGGTATTTCTCAAAAATCAACAAAGACCTCACCTAGGCCTAAAATCATCCCCTAAATACAATGGAACTTTTGGAAATCCTATCCTAGAATCCGAACGCCGAATGTTAACTAAGGTCAACCCAAAGGCTAAATTTCCACAATTTCACAACTTAGGACCTCAAATCCTCAAAAAGACTCGAAATCTAAAACCGACTACTCTCACAGATCAGATTTCACATTTTGGGACTGGTGGAATCGATAAAATTCCATTCCAACACTCAAAACTCCAAAATACCCCAAAAACCACTTTCTTAACAACTTACCCTTTAAAACTCACAAACTTACCGAAATTCTCAACTTTTAACTAAAACTTCAAAACCAACTTTTCAAACACAATCATAAAATACTCGGGATCGATAACGGGAGGGACAAAAGGTTAATTTCATGACACTTTCCAAAAATGACCGACCGGGTCATTACATTATCCACCACTAAAAATCATGTTTGACCTCAAACATAAATCAAAAGAAAGTACTTGAAGCTTTTAAAAACTGAGGATATCTGGCATACATATCTGACTCTATCTCACAAGTCGCCTCACTAACTGAATGACGCTTCCACTACACCTTTACTAAAGCAATCTCTTTGGTCCTAAGCTTCCAGACCTACCTATAAAAAATGGTTATAGTCTCCTCCTCAAAAGATAAGTCTGGACCCAACTCAACTGAATTAAGGGAAAGTAAATGGTACGCATCCGACACGTACTTCTGAAGCATGGAAACATAAAACATGGGATGCACAACTGACAAACTAGGTGGCAAGGCCAACTTATAGGCCACCTCTCCCACACAAATCAAAATATCAAAAAGTCCAATGAATCTAGGGCTAAGCTAGCCTTTCTTTCCGAACCTCATCAAACCCTTCATGGATGAAACTTGGAGCCAAACATGATCACCCTCTACGAATACTAAGGCTTGAATTCTCCGATCTGCATGACTCTTCTGTCGACTCTGGGCTGTCAACAGTCTACCTTAGATCATACGAACCTGCTCCATGGAATCTCTAAGAAAGTCTGTATTTAATGAGTCCATTTCAACTGAATCAAACCATCTGATCATAGATCTACACCGTCTGTCATATAACGCCTCAAAAGTGTCCATCTGAATATTGGAATTATAACTATTATCATAGGCAAACTCTGCTAAGGGCGAATCCTGATCCCATCTAGCACCAAAATCAATCACACAAGTTCGGAGCATGTCTTCCAACACCTGAATCATCCGTTTGGACTGACTACCTGTCTAAGGATGGAAAGTTGTACTCATATCTAACCGAGTACCCAAACCATGCTGCAATGCCTTCCAGAAATTAGAAGTAAACAAGGAACCTCGATCGAATACAATAGAAACTGGGACACCATGTAGTCGCACAATCAGACTAATCTAAAGCTCGGCTAACTTCTCTGCCATATACTTCACCTAAACTGGGATGAAATGGGCGGACTTGGTCAACCTATCAACAACCCCCTAAATAGAGTCATAATAACCCATGATGGTAGGTAGTCCTAAAACAAAGTCCATAGTGATCCGCTCCTATTTCCAAGTAAGAATCGACATCCTCTGAGATATACCTCCAGGCCACTGGTACTCACACTTGACCTGTTGACAAATCAAACACCTTGAAACAAAATCTGAAATATCCCTCTTCATACCACACCACCAATAGTACTGGCTCAGGTCATGTTACATCTTCGCCGCACCCAGATGGATGGAATATTGTGAACGATGGGCCTGCTCAAGAATTAGTCTAATCAAGTTGCCAATCTTGGGCACAAAAATCCTGCCTCAAATGTGCAAGACACCATCATAATCAAGGACATCCTTCTTGGCTTACGCTCTCATCACCTCATCTCAAATGAGACAGCTTCTCATCATCAATCTGACGCTAACAAATCTGTTCGACTAAGGAAGATTGAGCCTCAATAAAAGCAATCAAACCACTCGTCCCCTCAGAAATCTGTAACCGGACGAGAATGTTGGCTAACCTCTAAACATCTCTATCCAATGGTCTCTCCTACACACTAATAGTGGTAAGACTCCCCATGCCGGAAGTCTTCCTACTCAAAGCATTTGCCACCACATTGGCCTTCCCTGGATGGTACAAGATAGACATGTTAGAGTCCTTCAGTAGCTCAAGCTATATGCGCTGCCTCAAGTTCAGATCTCTCTCACCGAAAATATACTAAAGACTACAATGACCTGTGAAAACCTCACAATGAACTCCATACAGATAATGTCACCATAGATTAAGCACAAACACTACAGCTGCCAACTCTAAATCATGGGTAGGGTTGTTTCTCTCATGGGTCTTCAAATGCCTAGAAGCATAGGCAATCACCTTATCCTTCTGCATCAAAACACCACCTAACCCAACTCCAGAAGCATCAGAATAAACAGTGAAGTCCACACCCTCCTCGGGTAAAGTCAGAACAGGAGCCGAAGTCAACAAGGTCTTGAGCTTTTGAAATCTCTCCTCAAATTCATCAGACCACTAAAAACTCACACTCTCCGAGTCAATCTAGTCAAAGAAGATGCAATGGTAGAGAAGCTCTGAACAAATTGTCAGTAATAGCCAGCAAGCCCCACAAAACTCTGGATCTCAGTAAGCGATGCAGGTATGGTCTGACCCCTCACTGCCTCAATCTTGGCTGGATCCACCAAAATACCCTCCTTGTACACCATGTGCCCCAAAAATTCCACCAAATCAAGCCAAAATTCGCACTTCGAGAACCTGGCATAGAGCTTCTATTTCCTCAATTTATGGAGTACAATCCTCAAATGCCTATTGTGATCCTCCTCGATCTTGGAGTACACCAAGATATCATCAATGAACACTATCACAAATGAATATAAATAAGGTTCGAACACCCCATTCATGAACTCCATGAATGCTGCAGGGGCTTTAGTCAAACCGAAAAATATCACAGTAAACTCATAATGCCCATAACGAGTCCTGAAAGCTGTCTTAGGGATATCCGATGCCCTAATCTTCAGCTAGTGATAACCATACCTCAAGTCAATCTTAGACCAGAGATGTACCCTGAAGCTGGTAAAAATATCATCAATACGAGGAAGAGGATACTTGTTCTTCATGGTCACTTTATTCAACTGTCGTTAATCAATACACACCCTCATGGATCTATCCTTCTTCCTAACAAACAACACAAGAGCACCCCATGGGGATATACTAGGGCGAATAAACCCCTTACTCAACAAATCCTATAATTCCTTCAACTCAGTTGAAGCCATACGATAAGGAGGAATAGAGATGGGCTTGATGCCCGCCTCCAAGTCAATAGAAAAATCAATATCCGTATCCGGAGGAACACCTAGAAGATCACTAGGAAACACATCTGTAAACTCTCAAACCACGGGTGCGGAATCCATGTGAGGTGGCTCAACACTAGTATCCCGAATGAAAGTCAAGTAGGACAAACACCTTTTGTCAACCAATCTTTTAGCTCTATTGAAGGAGATGACTTTGCAAGGGTATGAACCACTAGCACCCATCCACTCAACTCTCAGGATACCCTGCATCGCTAAGGTCAAAGTCTTAGCATAACAATCAAGAATAACATGATGCGGAGAAAGCCAATCCATACCTAAAATAATATCAAAGTCTATCATCTCCAAAATGACCAGGTCCACCCAAGTATCATACCCAACCAAAGAAACAAGACAGGATCGATACACTTGATCCACCACTAAGGATTTACCCACTGGTGTAAAAACATGCATAGGCATAGGCATGCAAGCATACATCATATCAAACCCAGCAACAAAATAGGCAGACACATATGATAAACTAGATCCTGGATAAAAAAATGTAGACGTAGGTCGATGGAAAACAGGGATGATACCTATGATCACAACATAGAAGTTTCAGCCACAAGCCTCCTTGGAAAAGCATAGAATTAGGCATCTAGGCCTAATGCAGCCTCAGTAGAACCTCTACCTCCACCCTCCGAAGCTGGAGTACCTCTACCAATAGTCCTGCCACCTCTACCTGACTGAACTCTGCCTCGACCCCTGGCTTGAGGCATTGAATCCCTAGCTGGAGGAGCTGAATAAGAACGGTGAAGTCCTGAATGAGTCTGTAGAGGACACTGTCATATCATATGACCTGGATACCCAAATTTATAGCAAGATCTTGGCATGGATAACTGTTGTTGTGAACCCGATGAACTACCATGACCACCTTGTCTAGACCTTAAAAAATTCCTCCACTATTCTCTGGCGCGACCACGAAGCTGGAGTGCAAAAAACTAGACACCATGAGCACCCACCATACCTACTGCCTCAAGCATCTCATGGCACAAGGTCATGAACTCATGAGCATCCTCGCTCTTACCACCCTGAAACTGGGTGGTTTCATCTTATGAAACCTCTCGTAACACTGCTTCTCAGCTGTCATCAGAATAAACTCAGGATCAATTTGAACACCCACAACAAGTGCCGGAAACACTAATGGGTGACCCACATGATCCTAAGTACCTGGAACCTACTGTTGATCTGAGGTCTGCGCCCCTACCCTCATCTGAGAACCCTGTGGTGTACATGTCACACCATCTTGAGAGAAGCTTTCTAACACGCCTAATATCCTCAACAAAGTCTCCTGAAACAAAGAAGCCCCAAACTCGGGAGGAGCCTAGTCCTCATCAACCTCAACCTGTGGCTCAAGAGAAGCTTCTCTAGCCCTACCTCTGGCTGGTACCGCTCCATAGGCACGACCTCTACCTGGTGCTACTCCACGAGCATGATCTCTAGCTCGGGCGCTACCTTTACCCTTAGCTGGGGTCTTAACAACTGCCTCAGGGATTGCCTCCCCTCTACCATTGGAAATAGAAGCTCTGGTCCTCGGCATTTGCCAAAACAGCACGTGGCAATTCGGCACTAGCAAAAGTAACCATGCACAATAAGAATGGATGAATTAAAGGAAGTTTCCTAACAATCTTTCTAGCCTCTTGAAGATAAGTACATTCATCTCTGTACCGATCCTCAAGACTCTACTTAGACTTGGCTTGTACATAAGTGAGACCTGTGAATCTAGGGCTCTGATACCACTTGTCTATTCCCACCAAGACAAGTCAGCCTCAATCCATTGAAAATGAGAGATATGCAGAATTATAGTAAAACAAGAACAAGATAAAATGGAAAAAAATATTAGTCTATTTAAAGCCTCAATATCTGGTTGTCACGTGTACAAGCCACTAAATACTTAAGTGCGGAACTAAGAAATAAATACAAGTCTCAATCTTTGTTTCTCAAATATAAAAAAGTGTAAGAAAAGCAAAAAAGGAGGGCCTACCGGATGACAAGCAACTACCTCTTCAAGTCCTTGACAAACCTCGAGATCGGAGAAGGAGAAAGAGATTACACGGGTCCAGGCTCGAACCTACACAAGTGAGTTAGCAAGGGGTGAGTACCAACAACACGGTACCAACAAGCAGAAACTAGCTAAAAAATGAACACGCGACTCTGAAACCTATCCTCCTCAAACTACAACCTGCATAGAAATCAGCCCAACCTTGCAATTCTACAATACACAGCTCGCAAGGATAATATTCATAGTTCAATGTTCACAATTAAATCGTCAAACATATCACATAAATTTATCTCAAAGTCAAGTAGTTCATTCACATGGAACAAGTATATCAATCTCAAGTATCAAGAAAGTCATGCATAAGCATCAAGTCACATAGTCAATCTGTCACCAGAACCATTTCCCATCGGCACAATATCACTAGCCAAAATCATTTTCCATCGGCTTTATATCAAATCACTAGCTGGAATCATTTCCCATTGTCCTTATATCAAATCACTAGACGAAACCATTTTCCATTGTCTTTATATCAAATCACTAGCCAAAACCATTTCCCATCAGCTTTATATCAATTCACTAGCCGAAACCATTACCCATCACCTTTTATGTCTCATCATGGTGTTCACAATCAATAAATATAAGCAATTACACACCAGATGAAAGAGACAAGAAATCATACAATTCAAGTCCATATTCATGGTTTCCAGTATTTCATCAATCAATCTACAAGGGTTACATTAAAGTAATTCACATCATCATGTTCAACAAATAGCTTTTTTCATTTCAACCCTTTTTTATTTATTTAGATGTAACAAGTGGACAATTGAACCCTTCAGCTCATCCCTATTACTCCCAACACACAAGCAACGAAGGAAGCATATGAATTCAACTAGAATACAAAGTTTAGGAAGCCAGTTGCCTTAAATCAATCAACAATCACTCCAAGAGTTGAGACTTCCTCTTCCGAACCACCTCCAAAGCCAAACAATCTAAAATAATTAAGTACTCACAATCACCCATCGAAAACAACACTTCCCACATCAATTATGTAAATTAATGGGTAAAGAAACTCAAAACCCAATATCAAAATGAAGGTTTGAATCTAAAAAAAATACTTGTAAATGATGTTTAAGGCTTTAGAAACTCATAAGTGAAAATCATTTCGAAAAAGGGATCAAAACAACTTCAAAATCACCATTTTACTAAATTCTTGGGTCCTTGAAAAACTGTGCCATTAACCCATCACAATCCCACAATTTGATTTTAAAACTACTAATTAATCAATGGAAAATGAAGGTTTAGGATCAAGAAAGCTTACCCAAATGATTTAGCATGGAAAATCCTTTCAAAATTCACTACCATGGGATCCCCAAGTTCAAAAATGGTGAAATGGGGCTTAAACCCCGAAATGAGCAGCAAAACCCCTCTCAGGTATATCATAAGAGAAGTCCACTAATAACATGACCTTCGCTTCTCTGATCAGGCCTTCACTTAAGAGAAGCTGGCTTAAGTGATGGCTTCTTTGCAAATGCGAAGGTCAATAGGGGTTGACCCTTCACAAAAGTGATCCCAGACCCGTTGAAGCGAGCCTCGCAAAAGTGAACCAACTCTCGCAAAATCGGACGTGCACCAGAACTCAGACATCAGAAAATCAGCCAACTCTCAAAACATCAAAAAGACCCTCTGGATTTGATCAAAACCCCATACACACAAACCACATATGCATATCAATTATACTCTACATTGAAGACTCAATGGAACCATCAAAAGATGAATTCGAGGTTTTCTTGACCCAAAATCCGTGAAAACCAGAAGAAACTAACTCACCCCTAAACAAGCTAAAACAAGCTCGGGACTTCTCAAAAATGAACCAAGTCCTCACCTAGGCCTAAAATCATCCCTAGAATCAAACAAAACTATTGGAATTCTGATCCGAACATCCAAATCCTGAATGTTGACCAAAGTCAACCCAAAGGCTAAATTTCTACAATTTCACAACTTAGGACCTCAAATCTTCAAAAAGAGTCAGAATCATAGACTAAAAACTCTCATGGATCAGATGTCACGTTTAGGGACTGATGGAATCGGCAGAATTCCATTACGACAGTCGAAACTCTAAAAGACCCCAAAAACCACTTTCTTAACAACTTAGCCTTTAGAACTCACAAACTTACCAAATTATTAACTTTTAAGTGAAAATTCAAAACA
>JAJONR010012293.1:0-10958 GCA_029582245.1 Solanum etuberosum | reverse complement strand
AAGGCTCTGTTGGAAATCGGTGTTTCCTTTCTTGTTTAAATGTGAAAACATTTACTCTTTGGGAATACATAGTCCCAATATACTCTTTTGAAGAAAATAAACTTCAATCTTTACTCTTTACTCAACTCAAAACTTAAGTCTTAAAACAAAGTTAAAACGTTTGTAAAAGACTTTTGGAAACTCTATGAACTTCTCTTGACTTGACTCTTAACTATCCTTGAATTGAATTATGGATTCAAGGCTCATGATCTCATGTTATGGATGATTTCATGTTGTTTAGACTTACCTTAGAGAGTAGAAATCTATTAGGAAACATAGGTACGTTTCAAGAGAACTAGTACGGGGCGTCCCTGGCGCTCTGAGTGGTGCAAGGTGCCAGACCCAAAACTTCAGAACTGAAGTTGGGGCACGCTGGCTGGCGCGGCGCCCCATGCCTCTACCCAGAAAACTCCAATTTTTCTTGGTCGTTTTTCAACTCTAAAACCTCTAGTTTCGATTGGTTCTTTCCCCAATCACTTATATTCGACTACATAACAAAAATATGCACGATTATACTCCAAACGACGCCTAATTTCATGAATTTGAATCAACAAACCTTCAACAATTTCAACGAATCAATAACTCAATAGAACTTCAACAAAACCCATCAAGAACTCAATTTCTAAACCTTCAAGAACATAAATTCGCTGAAATAAATCATTATTGGCGCGTGGATGAACTAATCCAACGCTGTGTGATCTCACATACCTCGTAGGGATCACCCCTTGACGAAATCCACAAGCCTAGCTTCAAGAACTTGACGATTCCTTGCCTCTTCTCCTCTTTTCTCCTCTTCTTTTCTCTTCTCTCAAAACCCTAACTCTTTTTGATGAAGCGTAAACTGAACCAAATCATTTTAGACCCCAACTTAATTACCAAAAACTAAATTAAATAATAGGGTAGTGAAAAGACCAAAGTACCCTTCTAAAATCTGGTTTTGACTCTCCTTATCTAGACAGCCAACTTCAAATGGGCATATCTCCCTTATACGAACTTGAAAATTGTCAAACTCAGTGGCGTGGCAAATATAATTCAAAGTTGTTTCCTACAGTATCTTTTAGCACACCTAACTCATCCTGAGCTAGGAGTTATGGTAGTTTGTAGTTGACCCAAAACTCAAACCTAGCTACTTTGTCAAACTTTCCAAATTGGATTATTTCCAAAAACGGTTTCTTTCTAATTCTTGTTCTTTCTAGTTCTTTCGAATAACGGGGTGTTACACTATCAACCTCCTAAGCTTCAACAATTTGATGGCAAAGGAAATCCCAAACAACATATAGCACACTTTATCGAGACTTGCAATGATGCTGGGACGTATGGTGATTATCTGCTTAAAGAGTTCGTTCGATCTCTTAGAGAAAATATCTTTGATTGGACACAGATCTCGAACCTAATTCTATAGATTGTTGGGAGAGGTTAAAGCAAGAGTTCCTCAATCATTTCTATAGCACGAGACATGTCGTTAGTATGATTGAACTTACAAAGGCTCGTTAAGGTGAAGATGAGCTAGTTGTTGACTTTATCAATCGCTGGAGAAGTCTGAACCTCAACTGCAAAGACCGCCTTAGTGAAACTTCTAGCATCGAAATGTGCATCCAAAGCATGAATTGGGTCTTCACTACATTTTGCAAGGATTAAAGCCCACATTCGAAGAGTTAGCAACTCGTGCACATGACATGGAATTAAACATGACTTTAAGAGAAGATCAACAATATCTTGTCTATGGACCTCATGAAGATGAAGATATAGAAGAACTCCAAAGTGGGGGCAGGTCTGCATCTGAAGATGACTTTGAAGAGTCAATGTATATCTAAACGCTTCTTAACACATGAGCTTAAACTGCAAGTTATAATGCTCATCATTGGGTGAGCCTAAACTGCAAGTTATAATGCCCATCATCGTATGAGCTGAAATTGCAAATTACAATGCTTTTCATCACATGAGCCTAAACTACAAGTTGCAATGCTCCTTAATGCATGAGGTTAAACTGCAAGTTAAAACGCTCCCTAATGCATGAGCTTAAACTGCAAGTTAAAACACTCCTTAATGCATGAGCCTAAATTGTAAGTTGAAATGCTCCTAGATGCACAAGCCTAAACTTTATATCACAAAACTCTTCAAATTCAAGCTAAATCTCTAAGTTGTAAAGCTCTTCAAATTTGAGTTAAATCTTCAAGTTGAAATGCTCCTTGAAACACGAGCTTAAACTGCATGTCATAAAGCTCTTCAAATTTGAGTTAAATCTTCAAGCTGAAATACTCCTTGAAACATGAGTTTAAATTGTATGTCACCAAGCTCTTCATATTAGAGTTAAATATTCAAGTTGAAATACTCCTTGAGACACGAGCCTAAGTTGTATATCATAAAGCTCTTTAAATTTGAGCTAAATCTTCAAATTTGAGTTAAATCTTCAAGTTGAAATGCTCCTTGAAACACGAGCTTAAACTACATGTCACAAAGCTCTTCAAATTTGAGTTAAATCTTCATACTCCTTGAAACACGAGCTTAAACTATATGTCATAAAGCTCTTCAAATTTGAGTTAAATCTTTAAGTTGAAATGCTCTTTAAAACACGAGCTTAAATTGTATGTCACAAAGCTCTTCAAATTCGAGTTAAATATTCAAGTGAAAATGCTCCTTAAGGTACGAGCCTACACTGCATGTCACTCTTGGTCTGCAAGAGTATAAACTGTGTACGACACACCCAAAAAAAACAATCTCCCAGAACTACGTTGTGACTTGATCCTCTTCAATGAGGTACGTAGGTTCTTAGAACCATATCCTAAGTTCAGTTGCATGAGTGTCAAAAAAACTAATGTTCCCACTTGATCTGTCAGATGAAAGTTAGAGCTGTGAGTAATCTTTCATAAAATTTCAGACTTGCACTAAATGGTGGTGACTCAATGGGGGCAAACCCCTATGAATAAAAGTTGTTTCAAGATGAAGTCTTCAAAATCTCCAAGTATGCAAGTTGAAGTCTTAAAATTCTTCAAGTCTGCAAGTTAAAGTCTTCAAATTCTTCAAGCCTAGTCTTTGAAAGATAAAATATCCCGACAAGACTTGAAGAAGGGGGCATTTGTAGTCATTTAAAATTTGTTAAATATAAATTTATAAACTGATTCGGATTATATTAAATTCATGAATATATTAGTCCAAATAAATATTATAGATTAATATAATTGAGTTAATTGTTTAAATCTAATAAATATGGATTTATTAAAGCCCGCTCCATAAAGCCCATATGCCATGTCACTTAAATCTTATTGGCCGAAGGGAATTCTATTCCTATCACAACTCCTCTATTCTAAAACTATAAATAGGGGTCCTCATAATTCATAAAAGGAACCAAGAATGCTAACGAAAAGCTAGAGAAAGCTCGTGGATCAAAAGCCGCAGATTTCTCTACACGCTACAAGTTCAAGAATTCATAAAATTCAAGAAGTCAAGATCAAGATAAAGTTCAAGTTCAAGAATGATCAAGATCAAGACCGCCGGATTCAGGATCAAGCTCGAAACCCTTGGATTCAACTAGAAGTCAAGATCAAGATAAAGTTCAAGTTCAAGAACAATCAAGATCAAGGCCGCCGGATTCAAGATCAAGCTCGAAGCCCTTGGATTCAACTAGAAGTCAAGATCAAGATAAAGTTCAAGTTCAAGAACGATCAAGATCAAGACCGTCGGATTCAAGAACAAGCTCGAAGCCCTTGGATTCTACTTGAAGTGAAGATCAAGATAAAGTTCAAGTTCAAGAACGATCAAGATCAAAGCCGCCGGATTCAAGATCAAGCTCGAAGCCCTTGGATTCAACTATAAGTCAAGATCAAGATAAAGTTCAAGTTCAAGAACGATCAAGATCAAGACCGCCGGATTCAAGATCAAGCTCGAAGCCCTTGAATTCAGCTAGAAGTCAAGATCAAGATAAAGTTCAAGTTCAAGAACGATCAAGATCAAGACCACCGGATTCAAGATCAAGCTTGAAGCCCTTGGATTCAACTGGAAGTCAAGATCAACATAAAGTTCAAGTTCAAGAACGATCAAGATCAAGACCACCAGATTCAAGATCAAGCTTGAAGCCCTTGAAATCAACTAGAAGTCAAGATCAAGATAAAGTTCAAGTTAAATATCAAGATCAAGATAAAGTTCAAGTTCAAGATCAAGATCAAGTTCAAGTTCAAGTTCAAGATATATTCAAGATCAAGCTCAAGAGCCCTTGAATTATATCTGAAAAGGCGAATTCAGAGAAATCATAGAGATTGTAACACTCGCTCTTTAAATCAATAAAACAATTGTTGCGATATTTTTTTGTACTTGATTATTATTTTCTCGACGCGAATATTTATTGTCTACAGCCACCTGATAAATTTTACCTCAATATTTATGAAAAGAATATTCCATGGGAGGAGAATATTCCACTCTTTTCTAAAAACTTTTTGATATTATCCAAAATTCATAAGGGTATTTTAGGAAGATTAGACCCTAAAAAATACATCACACTTTACCCTAAACCTAGATTATAAATAAGAGGACCTAATGAAGGATCAAGAAAAATCAGCCGCAATACTCATATTTTTCACCTTAGATGAGTGCTGGGAAATGATATAGTTTAGTCTTCCCTCGCCATTAAAAGACCTCCACCATTTCAGCTAAGCATCCCAAAACACCCATCAAAACCCCACTATAACATAATCCTCAAACACCCAAAATTGAAACCTTTCTTTACCGTGTAAACTTCCTCTTCTTCTTCATGGCTTTCGGTCTATTGAGGATTCCAGATCGATCAAGGTTTTTTTTCCATATTAGTCAAGTTTCAGAAGACATCATCTTGTAATAAAGGTCCAGTTTTTTCTTTGCTTGTTGACCAATACATGTAATTTTATCTGAATTTTTGTTTTAAATGGTTAAAATTGACGGTTAAGCGTGGGTTACTTATTTGGCATAAAGTTATCATTTTGTAAAAGTGAATTTTTCATTTCTTATTGTTGATAGGGACGACAATTGGGCGATGTGGGGCGGGGCGGATTGAGCTTAATCCGAAATTTTTTAATCCACTCCCGCATAACATTTTTTTAAATTTTCAACCCACACCACCCCACCCTGCCCCGCATAGACCCACCTCGCATGAATCCTCCAGCATAAATTTTTTAATATTTTATTTTTCTACTTATGTTTGATACTAAAAATAAAATTTATAAAAATAAATTCATTTTTTATTAAGTTGTATTAGTCGAGCTCTGCAAAAGCTAGCCTGGACATCACAGTCATAAAAAAAGTATAAGTATGTTTCATAAACTATGTATTGAACATGTGTGTTACAGGTTTTATGAAAAGAGAGGAAGAAATGACGTGGTCCAAAAGAGATGAAACTGATTGTGTTGCTTTTCTGTCGTTTTTAGGAAAATAAACCACGTCGTCCGTCATTTTTGAAGCAATTTTTAGTTGTTAAAGTATCATATTGATGAATTTACATTTTATGAATTTAATTTTAGTTACAAAAAATGTGTTTCAATAATTTTATGTTATTATTCAAAATTTTGTACTAAATAACTTGTAATATACGTGCGAGAAATGTGTTCAAAATAATTTATAGAAGTATACTAATATGAATATTCATTGATCTGCTTATTTATGAATAATGCATTTTTGATATATTAGGAATATTCTGAATCTTTACGAAAGGTGAAGGAAATATTTTAAGGGTTCGTGACTTGTTGTTGTTCAACATTCGAGGTATGTTAAGAGCTTAAGGCTTCGTTTAGGGATGTTTAGCTAATTAAAGATTTAAAAGTTGAATAGACAATGAATAAGTGTGAAAAATAGGGGGTGTCGTACCCTTAGTGTAATGGGGCATTGATACGAGTACCGGTGATATAAAAGGGAAAGTCTATTACTATGAAATGGTAGTTTGCAATCCAAGAAGGCTAATGTATATGGGCATTAATTAGTTGATGAATGGTTGACTTGGTTGTTTTGTGTGTGTGTGTGTGTTATGTTTCTTCATTGAACCTATATGTTTGTCATAGTCAAGGGTGAATGATTGAAATGAGATGCATTATGATTCCCTATTTTATTGATATTATGCTATGCAAATTAATTAACATGAGATCAAGTATAAGTAAGGGTTGAGCACGTGGTGATCATCCGTACTAGGGATTATTTAATTTTGTGATAGTGCATTGAGATCTTCCTCACGAGCATGTGGAGACCATATGTGCCATATATGGACCTCGTGAGTCCTCCATGGGCCACGAACTCTTGAAGAATTTCCTATGACCATTATGGTTAGATGTGTCACGCCTCGAGACCCCACCCTAGACTCGGCATGGCACTCGGAACCCCCATGGACCCAAGAGTACCTACCAACCTAGTTAATCCAGATAATCCAATACAAATACCAATTTTGAATACCAATGCGAAAAGTAAGGCCCGTTATAATCAACTTTCAAAGAAAATTCAAAAGAGGAAAACCAATAAGGCTCTTAATTAGAAAACCAAATACAACTAAACATAGGTCTATGAAACCTCTACTAATAGAATAACAATATTTACGTCGGGACATGGCCCTCGACATACTATGAAAATCAAAGGAAACACTGATAAAAGAAAAGTGTGCTTGTCGGAAGATGGAAAGATCACAACAATGTTGATGGTTATCATCAATGATCTATTGATATACCGTGAGTTTGCGGTATTTTTGATGCATTTCACTTAGAGTTTCTGTGTGTCTTGGGCTATTTTGTTATTAGATATAATGTTGTTTTGTAATCTTTTGCAGGAAATTGGTTTGGTAGCGGTTGACAGAAAAATGGATTGAAAAGAGAAGTAGCAACTGATGAAGCCAACGATGGACCATAGGTGATGCAGCGTAGGTGAAGTTCACGGAAGTCTGACCAAGTGTAGAACCATGGAAGCTAATGACAGACCGTAGGTCGAATGACGGATCGTTCTGCACATCCTTCGATGTGATCAGAAAGTTTGAGTTCCATTACCTGAACCACAGAGGTGACCCATGGACCGTAGGTCGACCCACGGTCCGTAGGTTAGGTCGTCAGTCAAAACCGCATCTGATCCAGTTTTCTTTATTTTCGTTTCCTAGTTGGTTTAGGATTTGAGCACTATAAATATTAGTTGTTATTTCCATTTTTGGGAGTTAGACAATATTGGACAGTTTTGTTTTGGTCTTTTGGAATTATTTTGCAAACTCTTAGCAATTAATTTCCTGAAGTTGGTTTTATGCAATTTGCACTTTGAATTTCAATTCAAGATTTCGATTTTCATCTATTCTAATTGTAAGTTCATGATTTCTTTTAAGCTAAATATGAATTGTGAATTCCCAAGCATAAGTAGCGAAATCCACAACTAGGGTTGTGGGAACCATGAGCAATTAACAACGTATTAATAATAACTAAGTAATTCTTGAATAGTGTTTATGAATGTATTGTTAATCTTTTCGTTTAAAAGTCTTTCTAGCGGTGCGCAACGTTAGAACTCGTTTCGTTCCTACTTGCCTTACCAAGGGGGTAATGAATGAGAAAAAGATTAAACAACAGAGATTTAGTTAAGGATTTGTTGCTATCTAATAGTCTGACATTAATCAGTTGACGTGAGGGTGAATACCCAACTCAATTGACATGATGACTAATCTGGGGTAAATGTAAGGGTTAGTAAAGAACACACCCGTAGACTTACCAAGTTGCGAGTGAAAGTTCCTACTTGGATTACCAATCACTTAGGGATACCTAACTTATCAGCCTTGCATGTCAAACACTAGGATATGATTACTATTATTAGGAATACTACGTTAAGAGCTTGTGGGGAACACATGTACCCTAGTTTCCATTTTATATTGATATCTCAAATTGTGAATCTTGTTTACTTGTTACTTAATCATTCAAATCAACAATCTGTTATTTTATTTACAACACCCCCTATTTACTTTTCTCAGAAATAGTTTGACTAAACGAAGATAATTGTGAGTTAAGTTTAAGTCTGAACCATATTCCTCGTGGGATCAACCCCAACCTACAAGTTGGGTTCTTTATTTGACAACGACCGCTTATACTTCTTTTGGGAAGTGTAATTTGGGCATATCAAATTTTGGCACCGCTGCCGGGGAATACGGCTTTTAGATTAAACTAACTACATTGTTGAACTTTAGTCAAGTATTTCCTGATTTTACGTTTTTATTTAAGTTTTGTTTTCTATAAGTTTCAACTCTGGTGTATGCCAAGTACACGGAGTCGAGGCGAACCCTTGACCCCCTACGATCCTGAATTGAGAAGAACTTTGAGGAGAATGGCTAATCTTGGGGTACACAATAATCCAATCAGAGATGGAGCTGAGTTTCAACCTCCTGCAGTTGTTAATGTGCCCGCTCAGATTTAGGGTGGTCATCTAATCGGAAATGCAGAAAGGGTGCAGAATCCGCTAGTACCGAGGGTTCGTGATAACTACAGGGTTGACTATGATGCAGTTGGATCAGAAGGGCCAATTGTTCTCCCACTACTACCGCCAGGACACACATTTGTGGTAACCAACAGTCTTATGCAAACGCTTACAGCGAGAGGGTTGTTTGCTGGGTTGGCTTCGGAAGATCCATACGCTCACATGGCTAAATTGACAAGTGTCTGTAAGAGTTGTGTGGGACAACCGAAGTTGGATATGAACATTACAGGATTAAGAGTATTCCCACTTTCGTTGACTAGTGATGTTGCTGTGTGGTTTTCTGAGCTGCCATACAATTCGATATATACATGGGACCAATTGCATAAAGTGTTCGTGGCGAGGTATTTTCTGGTGTCCAAGAAATTGAACTACAAAGATAAACTGAATAATTTCGCTGCACTACCTGGAGAGTCAGTCAGCAGTTCATGGGGTAGGTTCACTGGATTCATGAGGAGTGTTCCGAACCACCGCATAGATGATGATTCATTGAAAGAGTACTTCTACAGAGGACAGGATGACAACGGAAGGGCTGTGTTAGGTAATATTGTTGGAGGATCATATGGTGATTGCACTTTTGAAGAGATTGCTGAAAAACTTGAGAGGATTTCACAAACATGGATCTCCGATCCTATATCATGAAACAATGAAGCGTCTGAGGACGGTCAGTACAGCGAGTACTGGCATGCAACCCAGGGGAAAGGATAAATAGTATATATATATATATATATATAACATAATCGTAAAGGAAATAAAAAATCATTAGTGCAGACTCAAAACATTTAGACAAAGACCTTTCAAAAATCATTAATCCTGAGTAAGGTAGTATTCAACGGCATAATGCGACCCATGGGCTATATGGGTCCGACCTCCGCCCCACCAAGGGCCCTAATCCATGTATGCTGCATGAATTTAAGAAATATAAGAATATGGCGAACCAAACTCTCCTAAAGAAAAGACTCTAGAGGTTGTTCGGATTAACAACCTACCATGGTCATCCATATTTCAGGACAAGGACCTCCCACATCGTCAAATTTGGTTTCAGGTGATGAGTCACAAAGACTATACACCTTCTCAGTGATACTACCAAACTCTCTTTAAGCCCCAGTTAAAACCTTTACAAGTTTCCATTTACTATGAGTTATCCCAATATGGCATATTCACATTGGTATCGTCACACCAATACTTGCAAGCCATTCTAACCATATCAATTTCATAATTAGCCATTTAAAACTCTTAACCGTCCTTTGAAAAACAAGGCCTCATTTATGTAAAAAAAATCGTTCAATGCCAACATCCAAGTCTTTCCAAGTTATAGAAATATAACAACATATAAAATGCAACATCATTAGCATTTAATCGGGACAGAATTAATTACCCTTTGTTCATCATTTAAACCAAATCTTTTGAAAGATTCATATATTCCCAAATTCATTATTCATAGGAAAAACCCTTTTCAAAATCATGAGATGAAATTCACCCATTCAAAACCAACAACCCAGATTCCAAAATCATAGTAAAGTAATTTGAACAAAATTAACAAGAAAGGAACATTTGTAATCAATTTTCAAGAAATCATCTCTCAACCCTTACCTCAATTCGTAATTTAGAAGATACAAATAATAAAATATATGAATCTTGTATGAGTAATTTGAAGTAAGGAGTGTTCACACATACCTTTTGACGAAGAACTTAGGAAAGAGACCATGAGAATTAACCTTAAATCTTGCTTCTTGAAGTGTTGAGGAAGAAGAGGAGAAATGCTTGTTGTAACATATCGAATCTCCTAGAATATGATTTTTGGGGGAAGATAATAGTCATGGGTTAGGGTTATGGGCTGAGGAAAGTACTAAAGCACCCCTCCTAAATCGTGAAGAGAAGAAAAGACTTAAATAAATTTAGAGTCGGTGCGTGGTTGCACAACTGGAGCCTACTTCATAAAAAGTATTGTGTTAAGTAGGCTACAGTTGCATGGCAAAGGCAGTAGTACTGTTAAGGTCATGCAAAGTGTTGTGCGAAGTAGGCTCCAGCTGCACGACTGCGCACCAACTCCGAAATTATTTAAATCCTCTAGGGTGTGTTTGGTATGAAGGAAAATGTTTTCCAATTTTCTCAAGTTTAGTTGGGTAAAATGTTTTGGAAAATATTTTCCAAATCAACTCATTTTCCTCAAATTTAAGGAAAATGACTTCCGTTCAAAAATTAAGGAAAACATTTTCCAAAACTTTCCTCCAATTTCAAATTACAATTTTTTTGTTGAAAAAATAAATTTAAAGCTTATTTTAATAAAATATTTTTCAACTTCCCGCCATCCCCCTACCACCCCCCCCCCAAAAAAAAATTAAAGTTTGTTTTTAAAAAATATTTCCAATTTCAAATTTTTATTTTCACCACACCCCTAGCCTCGACACGACCCCGCCCGTCAGCCCCCCTACCAGCCCCTCCCCCAAAAAAAAAAAAAAAAATTTAAAGTTTGTTTT
>JAJONR010012292.1:0-12471 GCA_029582245.1 Solanum etuberosum | reverse complement strand
AATAAAAGATGAAAAGAAAAAGAAAAGAACTATCCGAGTCCACAGAACCCACTGTGTGTCCTTAAGAAATTTAATCCCCTCAAGTACCCGAGGTTGCAGATTAATTCCTCCCAAGATAAAACGGATTAACCATTAAAGAAGTAGCGATACCTCAAACTTCGATAATTTCAACGAACTCAAAAAGACAGCAACGAATCACACACACAGACACGATCGATCAATTTTGTTTTTGTAAGAAATGTATGCAAGAGAAGGGAAGAATTCGATGCAGAAAAATGAGAGAAAACCTCTCTATTTATAGCCAACAAAGGGTAAAGGTCACAACTCTTTGGAAAAAAGACAACCTTTCAGAAAGGTCACAACCCTTTGGAAAAGGCACAACCTTTCAAACGGTCACATCCCTTTAGAAAAGACACAACCTTTCATAAAGGTCACAACCCTTCGACAAAGTCACAACCCTTCGAGGGAGTCACAACCTTTCATTTCCTGTTCACACCTTTAAAACCCAACAGTATATCCTCGCTGAATCACAGACAAATCCCTGAATAAATTACTTGAGCAAGAAAGATAAATATGCAATGAATTTGCTACCATTACTAAATTTGACCTGAAAACGTGTAGTCTCCGATGCTTATATCGGATGTGTCACGCCCCGAACCTACACCCTAGACGTAAATGGCACTCGAAAATCATTGTTGGTTCCCAAGTGAACCCTTGGCCTGGCTCATAAGACTTACTCAAGCAAAATGAAAACTCATGATACAAAAATAACTTTTAAAACTTAATTTAAACTCAACTCCAATAGTCGTTTGAAAACAATTTAACGAGTATTAGTTAAATACCTCATAGACTCAAAACATTACAACAACAAAGGAAATAATGATAGACTCCTCGACCTTTAAACTATCTATGAAGCCTCTACTATTATAGAAGGATTATTGGGATAAGACCCACGACATGCTGACAAACCGAAAGTAAAAGTGGAACCCTACGGAAGCAAGGAGGCTCACCAAAGCTAACTGAAACTACAAGTGGTATCAACGGAGCATCTGTTGATGAACCTAAAAATCTGTATCTGCATCATAAAAAGATGTAGGCCAAATGGCGTCATTGAATGTACAAACATGTAAGAGGAATTCTAAAACATAACCATAAGCTTGAACTGATAAAAAGAAACATACTTACCTCTTCTCAAACTCACTCAACTCAACTCTCAAACTCCACTCAAGGATGGGATACTCAACTCAAGAATAAGATACTCAACTCAAAGGTAAGATACTCAACTCGAAGATACTCGGCTCCAGATACTCAACTCAAAGATACTCAAGGATAAAGCAACAATAAAAGATGTCATACATGAAAAACTTTTAAAACATTAGATAATAATTCAATTGTATGTAAAAAATACAATAATAACTCAATTGTATGTAAAAATACAATACTAACTCTTATTTGGGAGATTCTCTAACCGACAACCATTACTATGAGCTATGTGATGATACAATGTCTCGCCCACGCTGCCAGAACTGTCCTATACCTTGCCGGAGTATAAGACATCCTCAACTAAGTGGATCCACTAAGCTATGCTTAAAAAGAAATAAGGAATCATCTAAAAAGTATGACCATTTACCCATGTTGGCATACATGGTTTATGAGGACTTTGAGTTGTCTGAACTCGTCCCCATAGCGGTGCTCAATACTACTCCCAATAATATAACTCATGCTTATATGTTTTAAAACATTTCCTCATCCTCAAACTTTGAGATTATTACTCCAAAATGTTCTCTTAAAAGAGATATTGTTCAAAACTCCTCATGAACTCATTTGGAAATCAAAGTTTCCTCTCATTTTAAATTTAAAAACATTTACTCTTGGGAATACTTAGTTCCCTTATATTCATTTCAAAAACATGAAACTCAACTCTCCTCATCCTCATACTCATTCACTCAAGTCTTAAAAACAAATTATAATTAATTGTAAAAAACTTCTTAAAATAGGGTTCATGCCGAATTACTGACGTGAACGACTCAATTCAAGGGTTTCAATAACCATATATAAAACTCAATACTTGAAACTCAATAACTCCAGAACTCAAGGACTCAATGACACTACTCATCTTAAGAATGCTCGACTCATAGGGTTCATGCAGAATTATGGGCATGACCGACTCAACTCAAGGACCTCCATGTATAACATATGGTAATCCCATAATTATGAAATATAGTTTTGAAAATGGTTTGGAACTCAATACTCAAGAACTGAGAACTCGAAGATACTCCTCCTTTCAAGAACACTCCATTCATAGAGTCATGCAGAATTATGGACATGAACGACTCGACTCAAGGGTGTAAATGACAATATAGAACTCATATGTACCATTCTTCTCATTCTCATACTTATTTCCTCAAAACTTAGCTCAAATCGATAGTTGATCTCAAAGGGATTCACAATTTGACTCAAAGACTTTCTTGAACTCTCCTCTTAACTTTACCTTGAATTTGGAATGTGAATTCAAAAGTTATGATTAGGATATACATGATCTCTCAAGGATTTATGGAGCTTAGGATAGTTAATATCACTAGGGAAACAAATACACAATAGGAGGGATAACATACCGAACGAAAAATGGAAGAGGATGAGGGCATACGACCCTGGCGCAATCCTGGCACAGGGTGCCAGCCCCTGGGCGACTGGGGCTGCATCCTGGCGCACTGCTGGCGCAGGACGCCAGCCCTCAGTTGCCCTCCTTGGAGCGGTGTGCCACCTTCTCCCCAGATTTCCCGATGAACTTTCTGCTCAATTTTCTGCCCTACCTTATCTAGATTCGAATGATTTTCTTCAAATTCTCTTAGATTCATATACTAAACACACTTAGATCGAAAACCCGCTCAAAAACCTACCAAAACAATCACTCATTCGCAAGACCCTCACCTCAAGAATTTAACAAGACTCCATTAACAAAGAATGAAGCTAAAACCTCAAAAACTCCTCAAGAACTAAAATCATTCAACCTCAACATCAAAATTACAGATAAAATCACATGATTGGTGTGTGGGTGAACGAACACAACACTATGAGAACTTGCATACCTTAAAGAACTAGGTTCTTGGCGAAATCTTGGATGAACGCTTGGAACCTTGAACTTTTTTCCTCTTGAACCTCCTCTCTAAAGCCCTAAACGTTTTGGGGATGAATGAAACTGATTCTAATCAGTTTAGACCCTAAATTGGGTGTAATTCATGCTTAGACTAAATGGGGGGGGGGGTAAGGAAAAGACTAAAATACCCCTCCTTAATTCGGGTGAAAATGTCCTATCTAGAGAGGCTACACTCAAATGATCATATCTCCCTCATCCGAACTCAGATTTTAGCAAACTCGGTGGCATTGGAAAGAGGAATGAAAGATCTCTGATTTGATACCTCATGGGCCACCTAACTCATTATGTGCTAAAAGTTATGGTGTTTGAAGTTGACCCAAAACTTAAAAGAACTTACGGATGATTTGAATGAATTTTTCTTTAGTTCTTTTTGGAACTCAAGGTGCTACATCTAGTGACCTTGACACCTAAGAAAATTTAAATTCCTCGGTAACATCTTACTCACAACGAAGAATGGTTCGAGTCTTAGCTCAATTTTTTTTGGAGTAAGAATCTGTATTTGCATCATTAAAAGATGCAGGTCGAATGACATCAATACATTGAATGTACGAGTATGTAATATAGCTGAATAAAAAATAACTAAATGAAAGGACTGCAGTAGATATAGATATATACTCAACTGAATGTAAAGAAATAAAGAAGTGAAATCATTAAAACTTTACAAAAATACTTACTCATCTCTGAACTCAACATATTAAGTGAATAAATAAAATACACTTTTAACTCTATTTGAGAGGTTCTCTAACCAACAACCATCATTATGAGCCACGTGATGATACAAAGTCTCACCCACGTTGTCAGAACTGTCATATACCTTGCCAGGGTAAAAAACACCTCAACTAAGTGGATCCACTAAGCTCTGCCCGAAGGCTCTAATGATTCATCTAAAAAGTATGATTTTTTACCCATGTTGGCATGCATGGTTTATGAGGATTTTGAGTTGTCTGAACTCATAATTTTATCGGTGCTCAATAATACTCCCAAAAATATATATACGCATGCTCAAATGTTTAAAACATACTCTTTCCGTAGTTTGAGATAATTGTTCAAACTATCCTCTTAAAAGAGGTAACTGCTCTATAATATCTCTGCACTCATAAACTCGTTTAAAAATCAAAGTTTCTCTTTTCTTAAAATAATACTCTCTTTATTCATGTAAAAATGAAACATTTGAGAAATACTTAGTTTCCTTATACTCTTTCTCAAACACCTCTTTACTTCCTCAAAACTCCGTTTAAACACAAATGCTGACTTTAAAAGATTCTCAAAAGTCATAACTCAAATAGGGTTCATGCTGAAATGTAGACATGAATGAATCAACTCAAGGATCAATAACAAAATAGAAAATTCAATACTCAGAACTCAACGATATTACTCATCTCAAGAATACTCAATTCATAGGGTTCATGCTGAAATATAGACATGAATGAATCAACTCAAGAATCATAATGCATAACATATAGTACTTCAATAATTAAGAATAGAATTTCAAAAAGAATCAGGAACTCAAGAACTCAAAATCAACTCAATAAAAGCTCTTGAACTTTCTCTTTAACTCACTTTAGTTTTGAATGTGCATTAAGACATGTGATTAGAACATGTAGAAATTCTCAAAGGTAAATGGAGCCTATAGGAGATAATACAGAGAAGGGAAACATAGTCACGACTCAAAGGAACAAGTCCGAATGAAACACGGAAGGAATCGGCCAGGCGACCCCTAGTGCATTATTGGTGCAGGGAGCCAGGCACAAAACTTCAGCCCCAGGTTTGGGGCGCACTGCTTGCGCAGGGCTCCAGGCCCCAAAATTTTGGAGCCAGCTCTTGCGCCTTCGTGGCGCGCCACCCCATACCCCTGCCCAACAACCCGTCAAATTTTTAAGCTAAAATTAAGACCCCAACTAGTTTAGAATTGGGAAAATTTCTCCTAAACTCTTCTTGATTCTCAAACCTAACACGAATACATGAAAACTTTCATATAATTCCTTTGGAAACATAACACTACCGAAGATTCACAAAACAAAAGAATCAAAACCTCTATTATTAAAGAATTGAACTCAGTATCAAGAACTACAAATGGATCCATTAGATATAACGATTTTTTGAGGACGAACAAGTACAACACTGTAAGGAGCCTTAAATACCTGGAAAGAACAAAGGTTCTTGGCGAAATCGATGGAAACTTGATGAACGCTTGAACCCTAGCTTTTTTTCTCCTCTTTAAACTTTGCTCTAATTCTTCCAAGTGTTAAAGAACGTGAAAAAAAATGTTTTAACACTAATCAGACCTTAATTGGGTGGAAAACAAACGTGGTTTAGGCTTAGAAGGGATGGAAAAAGACCAAACTACCCCTCTAAAAATGATTTTGGTACCTTAAAAAGAAGGCTTCACTCAAATAGATATGTCTTTTTACTCCGAGCTCGAAAATAAGTAAACTTGACAGCATTAGAAAGAGGTCTCAAAGACCCTTTAATTTGATAGGTCATGGGACACCTAATTATTTATGTGCTAAGAGTTATGATCGTTTGAAGTTGACCCAAGTAAAATATCATATTGAAACTCAATCGGTAAGAAAGTTTTCAACTCGATTTTGTGGTAGGGGATTCTAGTGACCTTAATTCATATCTAGAATCATTCCCACACTCAAGAATTGATCTTAACACCTAAGAAAATTTAGAATAAATCGGTACAATCTTATTCACAAATGAACAATGGTTCGAGTCTTAACTTAGAAATTTTTAGGGTATTACAATATCTCTCCCTTGGGATCATTCGTCCTCGAATGACGGCTGGAGTGAGGATGGCAAGGAAATGAGTTACTCTTACTATCATTCTGAATACCGCACCTCATTAGCTACGACTCATAACTCCTACAAGGGTTTGTGGCTACCCTTACCAAGGTCTAAGTTGAACTGTCTTCTCTTAATGTATTCAAGCCTAATCTCTGATTCAAGAGATGCTAAACATGAGATGATTATACTAATCTAAACCACAAGATTCAGGTTTTATACCTCTATAAGGAATCCCATCCCAAGAATACTACTCCTTACCACTACATTTAACAAAACTTTGAGTCCTAGTCAAGAGGCATCCAATTCATCACAGACTCATCCACATGTAACAACACCACATTCAAGCCTAGTACAATAGTCAATTCATGGACTCCTACTAACCGATCCTCCTAAGAATTCTTCCTCCTCTCGTAATCTGTATCAATTAAAATTTCACACATTACTATCAGAAGCTAACTAACTACTCTCACCTAACTATTACTCGTAGGTAAAACTTTATTCATCCTTCCTCTACTTTTATAACCTTAGATGGAATAAGCAGACAACTACTACCAACATAAGAAATATCAACCTTCTCCTTCTATCATTACTCAACTACCATCATCAACATCACTCTCTAACTGAAAAGGATCACTGAACGAGATTTAGGGCGAAAGATCATAAGCATGATTCATTCAAGAATTTTAATATAAGAATATGCATGACATAACATTATGTTGCTAGTCATTGAGATCAAATATAATGAATTTTCGATATAGAGCATACTATGAGACATGAGTGCTTATATGAATAGGTTCATACTATGAGGCTAATGTCTATAACTTTATGGAGTAAGATTAAGATCAATGTGCTAAAGTCTTTGCCTCTCATTTTGGGAACTGAGAATAGATGTGAATATGTCTGAAGTGTATGAGCATAGGTCATGAACACAATTCTGATATTAGAAACATGAACAAGATATTGGAATGACTGAACTTTGGAGAATACGCTAGAGTATGAATGGACCGATATATCACTTTCTCAACACTTGACTTGGTTTCTCATCTTATCATCTCCCCCTTAGGTTTGAAGCTGACACTTTAAAGCTATGGATCTATTCCATCATCTCTAAACTGGTCTACATTCTCTTTACTCTAATACTTGGGAAAGTCTTATCTCATGTCTACTGAACTCTCCATGCGCCGGCACTAAGATTCCTTCTAGGACTTCTTTCAAAGTTTCTTCTCTTAACGTTCTCCTGCTTCTATAGAAGTCTTTCTATAATCGTTACCAGCATTGACTTATAAAGCCACTTAATCTAACTCTTAAAGAAAAAAATCAATGCTTACATCAGCCTATTCCATATTGAAAGCTCAAATATACTATCTAGGCACTCATGAAAAACAATAACTTAATTGGAACCTCGTCTGGCTACATACGATCTCGGGTACACTTCTTAATGCTCTTGTTACTCTAATGACTTAGCCGCGCTTTATTGCTATCATCTAAAAGTCATTACACCACACTTGTACCACACACATTTATCAAAATGTAACACCTTAATTTCTCACCTATTTTATGTCAAACCTATTAGATCAGATCTTGAACTAACATCATCACCCTCATGTTCCCATCCTTTTTTATAACGACACTCATCTCAAATTTAAGCTTAGTGTCTATTACTAAACACACATATAAATATAGTTTCTTACATACTATACTAACTTATGAATACTAGATAAATTTAAGAAAAACTCGCCCACTAAGATCTCATGACAAGTAGGCAATCTTTATCTCTCAGTCTACCTATTTACAGATTACTTTCACATTCTATTTCATAACTTAAGTACTATTTACCCATTTACTATACATCATTACTTAATTAGTTCTATAATCCTTTGAATACCATGGGCCTCTCCCTTAAAAAATCATAAGCCTAGATTATGTCTATCACCTCATGAATACTCTACTCTTTTATTCAACACATATACCTGGACTTCACTAACACAATGTTATATTGACATAAACTCCCCTCTGATTAAAGTATACTCTAACTCATCCATACTAGTAACTCTTACTCTACCTTCTATCATGAAATCTACCAAACTCATCACTTCTTAGTCTACCCATAAGGGAATACTCCTCATTAATAACTTACTAGGTGCTTGACTGCAACAACATAATTTGCCTCATCACTATCTCCCTTTCTTAGATTACTATACCTTTGCATGCTTTCCTCTAACTCTGGGAACTTTTACTACTATTTCTTATAACATCGTAACTCATACTATATTTTGAGTGAAAATTACTACCCAAGCATTCTAGAACACACTCCTCTCTTAAGGGTCTCATCTGAAACAAGGTTTAGAGAAGAGAGTGCATCTCGCTTTTAGCTTGAACGCACGATTCATATGAATAAGAGTGCATTCTTTCGAATCAGAACACTTAAGTTCACTCACACTTTTCTCAAGCCCCTCTACATTCTCATGGTTTTCTCAATATTTTTGCTGAGAGTTACTCATCGATAAGGATCTGACTTTGCTTTTCAACCACCTTGAGTATGAGGGGTAGTCGAATGGATCTCAGAAACACACAAGTTTGAATATGTTCCTTATGAACTAGTTCTATTGCATAATTTAGATATGAAAGAAGAGAAACTTTTCTTAAATATTTGTAGTCCCTCATTTATAGAAGTGGGGCCTCACAATCGTAATTAAGATCTTACTGACACGACTTCATAGACATCCTAGGACACTTGAACTTTGTGCTCTAATACCAAATTTTTCACGCTCCAAGCCTACACCCTAGACGTGACCGGCACTCGAGAACCATTGCTGATTCCCAAGAGAACCCTCATCCTGGCTGACTACAAGCGGAAGACTAACTCAAGCATACATAAGCATCAAATTGAAAGTAACGTTTAAAATCAGTTTAGTGAATCTCAAAACTTCGCTGAATATACAGAGTATGAAACATAAGTTTTAAATAAAACGTCTGAAACTGAAAGATTCTCCAAAACTGTCTATCTATGAAGCCTCTACTGTATAAAGATGAGTGTTGGGACAAGACCCACGACACCTCCACAAAACTAATACTAATAACTCCCAAAACTGGAGTCATCCGGAAGCAAGGCCTCACTCAAAAGTTGACGAGCGGATGAAGTGATCTCAACGGATTCTTGTTGAGGATCCTAAGAACTTGTATCTGCATCATTAAAAGATGCAGGTCGAATGACATCAGTACATTGAATGTACGAGTATGTAATATAGCTGAATAACAAATAACTGAATGAAAGGACTGTAGTAGACAAAGATATATACTAAACTGAATATAAAGAAATAAAGAAGTGAAATCATTAAAACTTTACAAAATACTTACTCATCTCTGAACTCAACATATTGAGTGATAAAATAAAATACATTTTTAACTCTATTTGGGAGATTCTCTAACCGACAACCATCACTATGAGCTACGTGATGATACAAAGTCTCACACACACTGCTAGAACTGTCCTATACGTTGCTGGGGTATAGAACACCTCAACTAAGTGGATCCACTAAGCTCTGCCCGAAGGCACTAAGGATTCATCTAAAAAGTATGATTCTTTACCCATGTAGTCATGCATGGTTTATGAGGATTTTGAGTTGTTTGAACTAATCCCCATATCGGTGTTCAATACTGCTCCAATAATATGTATAATCATGATCAAATGTATAATACATACTCTTTATGTAGTTTGAGATAATTGCTCAATCTATCCTCTTAAAAGAGGTAACTGCTCTGTAATATCTCTGAACTCATAAACTCGTTTAAAAATCAAAGTTTCTCTTTTCCCAAAATAATACTCATTTTCTTCATGTTAAAATGAAATATTTGGTAAATACTTAGTTCGCTACTCAAACTCCTCTTTACTTCCTCAAAACTCCGTTTAAACACAAATGCTGACTTTAAAAGATTCTCAAAAGTCATAACTCAAATAGGGTTCATGCTGAAATGTAGACATGAACGAATCAACTAAATGATATCAATAACAATATAGAAAACTCAATACTCAGAACTGAAGAACTCATAACTCAAAACTCAAAACTCAATGATACTACTCATCTTAAGAATACTCAATTCATAGGGTTCATGCTAAAATATAGACATGAACGAATCAACTCAAGAATCTTAATGCATAACATATAGCACTTCAATAATTAGGAATTTATTAAAAAAGAATCAAGAACTCAAAATCAACTCAATAAAAGCTCTTGAACTTTTCTCTTAAACTCACTTTAGTTATGAATGTGCATTAACACATGCGATTAGAACATGTAGAAATTCTCAAAAGTAAATGGAGCATATATGAGCTAATACAGAGAATAAAAATGTATTCACGATTCAAAGGAACACGTCTGGATGAAACACGGAAGGGATTGGCCAAGCGACCCCTGGCGCACTGCTTTCACAGAGCACGAGGCACAAAACTTCATCCCTAGGTTTGGGCGCACTGATGGTTTATATTAAAGTGGTTTAAGTAGAAATTATATGCTTCCATTTTGGCTAAATCATTGGTTATGAGAACAAAACTCCCAAAAGAAATTTGATGTGAAATGTGTTATTAAGAGAAATGATTTCTTTTTATTAGATCATTTTTGTTCATTAAAGGTTGAAGATTTTTTCTTCTTATTAAATGTTCATGTGTTATTTAATTGGACCGCTATAAATTTAATAACAAGATGATTTACTGATGTTAATTAGATGTCCACACAAGTTATGAAAAGGACATTTGAAACATTTAAAGTGTGGGGTGATTGAATTATGATTAATAGTCAATAATATTTGAGAAGTTTAAGATAAAAAATGTTTCTACAACACCCACAAGATATCTCTTTGATGTATTATACATGGTAGTTATATTTATGTCACACCCCAAACTCAAGGGGCGCAACTGGCTCTTAATACCAAAACTCAGGCCCGAGCTGATCCTGCTGAACCATTTGCTACTAGCGCATGGCAGCCACACGCAATCAAGAAAACAAACAAGTATATCTCGGCTTAAAATTAAGCCCTCGGCCGGCAAGGCCCTTGTCAACAGATCTATAAAAGAAACAGCTACTCCCAAGAGTTCATATAAAGAAATAGCCAACTAGCACAGAAGTCCTGATTGAGCCGTCGAGGCCACCATGATCTCTATACCAAAACTGAAAGCATGTATATATCAAGACAATACATCAAACAGCTAACAAGCTTTAGCAAACCAACAAACTAGGCCAGTATGCCATAACGTAGCTATATACCCCACACCCTAGTCTGCAAGCCTCTAAGAGTAGTAAAGATTGGCGGGACAGGGCCCTAACCTACCCATAAAAATATATACAACAAAAGCTAACAAACCTCCCAACTTTGGCAGGTCCGGAAGAAAGGGGCAAGCCAACCGAATATAAGTCAATCCTGCTGCTAAGGAGGTCTACTGGGTCGTCTGTCGGGACCTGCAGGCATGAATGCAGTACCCCCAGGCAATGAGGCATCAATATGAAATAATGTACCGAGTATGAAAGGCAATAAACTATGAGCAGGTATCCTAATATACTGGGAGTAATCTGATAAATAAATCAAGGATAAGATAAGTGTACTGACCTGCTCCTAAATCTAAACATATCAAAAATAATAAAACAACAACCTAACCAAGCCCCCATAAGCTCGGCAGGTACAAACAGCACACAAGACCACCTACCCAGGCCCCCATAAGCCCAGAAGGTGCCAATCAGTCTATATACCCCTATCGGTAGTCCCCTAGCCCCGTAGGCAGTCACATAGCCCTCTTAGGCAATATTATATCCCCGTAGGTAGCACATAGCTCTCTTAGGCATGAATATAGCGTATAGACAACTCATAGCCCTCTTAGGCAATAACATGGCCTTGTAGGCAGCACATAGCCTTCTTAGGCGTCAATATAGCCCCGTCAGCACCTCATAGCCTTTCTAGGCGTCAATATAGCCCCGTAGGCAACTCATAGCCATTCTAGGCATCAATTTAACCCCGTAGGCAGAACATAGCGCTTCTAGGCATAGACCACATTCCTACAGCTAACCACAATAGCCCCAAGGGCAACAATAACAATCCAACATAGGTACACTACTAACTGAATAAGAATCTCGACAAGGGAGGATTATCCACTCGAGCACCCAACAATCAACAATAATGGCTACAAGTATAACAACGATAACAACCCAATTACATTTCTCCTAAGCTTTAAGGAAACATGTCGTAAGAAGGGAATAGCCTTAACATACCTTTTTCGCTGAATTCATGTGGCCTAACGACTTTTACTCACAGCCCCCCTCGCTACTACAACAAGGCAGGACCATAATCAACACACAAGAATAGAAGATACCACGATAATCTGATAAAAGATATGTATTTTCATCGCAAATTGCTATTTGCGGCTTATCAAAGCTAGAATCGATGAAAGAAGGGTCTTACCTTGATCTTAAGTTCATAATACACCTCAAAACCTTAAAATATGTCCAAACCCTTGCTGTCCCAACACCAAAGTATGA
>JAJONR010012291.1:0-10167 GCA_029582245.1 Solanum etuberosum | reverse complement strand
TGGGGGTGGCTCTTGGCGGGCGGCCTCGAGGCGGGGCTGGGTGTGGAGGTGCCCTAGTGAGGGCGACCTCGAGGCAGGGTGGGGTGGTGCCTCGGGGCAGGCAGCCTCGAGGTGGGGTGGGGCGTGCGGCCTCGAGTCGGGGTGGGGGTGTGCACCTCGGGGAAGGCGGCCTCGAGGCGGGGGGGGGTGGGGAGGTGCCTCGAGGCGGGGCGGGGTGGGGAGGTGCCTCGGGGCGAGGTGGGGTGGTGCTTAAGGGCGTGCGGCCTCGAGCTGGGGGGGGGGTACCTCGAGGAGGGTGTCCTCGAGGTGGGGTGGGGGGTACCTCTGGGCGGGCGGCCTCGAGGCGGGGTTGGGGGGGTGCCTCTTGGCGGGCGACCTTGAAGCGGTGTGGTGTGGGGGTGGGGGGGTTTCTCAAGAAACTTTATGAGTTGGGGAACCTTAACGTACACTCACTCCATTTTGTTAACCCCCCTTTCCGCATTTACAAGACTTTTTTTACAAATCGTCCAAATTCTTCGATTTTTCGTGTAACGCCCATGGATCTGGAGCCTAGAGCACTAAATTTTTATTTTCTCAAAAAACTTTTTGAGAACCTCCGCATTCATAAGCCTTTTTTTAAGAATTGCCTAAATTTCCCAATTTTTTATGTATTAAACCCGTGGATTTGGCACACAGAACACCCAACTTTTTTTTTCTTCAAAAAAACCTTTATGAGGACCTCTGTAATGAGTTGGGGAACCTTCATGTATACTCACACCATTTTCTTAACGCCCATTTCCGCAATTACAAGCCCTTTTTTACGAATCATCCTAATTCCTCGATTTTTCGTGTGTTATGGATCTGGAGTCCGAAGCACCCAATTTCTTCCCCTCATAAAACCTTATGAGGACCTCTGTAATGAGTTGGTTCACGTTACACTCACACCATTTTTTCAACTCCCATTTCCTCATTTACAAGCACTTTTTCAGGAATCGCCCAAATTCCATGATTTTTCGTGTGTATCTATAGATCTGACACGTGGAGGATCCAATTTTTTTTTCTCAAAAAACTTTATAAGGACCTCCGTAATGAGTTAGGAAACCTTCACGTTAACTCACACCATTTTTAACGCCTATTTCCCGCATTTACGAGCCCTTTTTTACGAATCGCTCAAATTTCTTTATTTTTCGTGTGTAATGCCTATGGATCTCGCGCCCGGACCACCCAATATTTTTTTCTCAAAAAACTTTATAAGGACCTACGTAATGAGTTGGAGAACTTTCATATATACTCACACCATTTTTTTAACGCCCATTTTACAAGCCCTTTTTTTTTTATAATTTTTTCAATTTTTCGTGTGTATTATTTATTAGCCCATGAATCTGCCGTCCGGAGCACCCAAAATTTTTCTCTCAAAAATCTTTATGAGGACCTCCGTAATGAGTTGGGGAACCTTCAAGTATACTCACACCATTTTTAATGCCAATTTCGCATTTACAATTCCTTTTATATAAATCACCCAAATTAGCCCATGAATCTGGCGCCCAGGGCAGCCAAATTTTTTCTCCAAAAAAACTTTATAAGGACCTCTATAATGAGTTGAGAAACTTTCATGTATACTCACACCATTTTTAACGCTCATTTTCGCATTTACAAGCCCTTTTTAACAAATCACTTAAATTCTCTAATTTTTCATGTGTATGGCGCCTGGAGCACACAAAATATTTTTTTCAAAAAACTTTATGAGGACCTCCGTAATGAGTTGAGGAACCTTCATGTATACTCACACCATTTTTTAAACGCCATTTCCGCATTTAAAAGCCTTTATTTACGAATCGCCAAAAATTCCCGATATTTCGTGCTCCGCCCGGAGCATCTAATTTATTTTTTCTAAAAAACTTTATAGGACCTCTGTAATGAGTGGGGGAACCTTCATATATACTCACACCATTTATTGAACACCCATTTCCGCATTTACAAGCCCTATTTTACAAATCTCCCAGATTCATCAATTTTTTCGTGTTCCATTGATCTGGCGCCCGGAGCACCCAAATTTTTTTTCTCAAAAAACTTTATGAGAACCTTTGTAATGAGTTGGGGAACCTTCACGTATACTCACACCATTTTTTTAACGTCCACTTCTGCATTTACAAGCTTTTTTTTACGAATCACCCGAATTCCCCATTTTTCGTGTGTTAAAGCCCATGGATCTGGGGCACGGAGCACCTAAATTTTTTTTCTCAAAAAACTTTATGAGGACCTCCGTAATGAGTTGGGGAACCTTCATGTATACTCACACCATTTTTTTAACGCCCCTTTCCGCATTTACAAGCCATTTTTTACAAATCGCCCAAATTTTCTGATTTTTCATGTGTAAGAGCCCATGGATCTGGCGCCAAGAGCACCCTAAATTTTTTTCTTAAAAATATTATGAAGACCACCGTAATGAGTTGGGAAACAGACATATATACAAACACAATTTTTTTAATGACCATATCCGCATTTACAAGTCTTTTTTTATGAATCGCCCAAATTCCCCGCTTTTTCGTGTGTATTAGCCCTTAAATCTAGCGCCTAGAGCACCAATTTTTTTTTTCTCAAAAAACTTTCTGTGAACCTCCGTAATGAGTTGGAGAACCTTCAAGTATACTCACACTATTTTTTAACGCCTATTTCTGAATTTACAAGCCCTTTTTATAAGGATGACCCATATCCCCCGATTTTTCGTGTGTTAAGCCCATGGATCTAGCGCTCGGAGCACTCAAATTTTTTTTTCTCAAAAAACTTTCTGAGGACCTGCGTAATGAGTTGGGGAATCTTCATGTATACTAACAACATTTTTAACGCCCATTTCCGCATTTACCAGCCCTTTTTTACGAATTGCCCAAATTCCTCGATTTTTCGTGTGTATAGCCCATGGATTAGGCGCCCGGATCTCCCAAATTGTTTTCTCAAAAAACTTTATGAGGACCTCCGTAATGAGTTGGGGAACTTTCATGTATACTCACACCAGTTTTTAACGCCCATTTTCACATTTTCAGGCCCATTTTTTAATAATCGCTTAAATATCCCAATTTTTCGTGTGTATTAGCCTATGGATCTAGCGCCAGGAGCACCCAAATTTTTTTCTCAAAATATTTTATGAGGACCTCCGTAATGAGTTGAGGAACCTTCACGTATACTCACATCATTTTTTTAACGCTCATTTCCGCATTTACAAGCCATTTTTTAAGAATCGCCAAAATTCCCTGATTTTTCTAATGTATTAGCCCATGGATCTGGCGCCCGAAGCACCCAATTTTTTTCTTAAAAAACTTTATGAGGACTTCCGTAATGAGTTGGGAATCTTCACGTATACTCACACCATTTTTTTAACGGTCATTTCCGCATTTACAAGCCCTTTTTTTACAAATCGTCCAAATTCTCTGATTTTTCGTGTGTATTAGCCCAAAGATCTGGCGCTCGAAGCACCCAATTTTTTTCTTAAAAAACTTTATAAGGGACTCCGTAATTAGTTGAGGAACCTTCACGTATACACACACCATTTTTTTAACAGTCATTTTCGCATTTACAAGCCCAGTTTTACAAATCACCCAAATTCTCCGATTTTTCGTGTGTATTAGCCTATGGATCTTGCTCCCGGAGCACCCAAAATTGTTTTCTAAAAAAACTTTATGAGGACCTCTGTAATTAGTTGGGGAACCTTCACGTATACTCACACTATTTTTTTAACGGCCATTTCCGCATTTACAAGCCGTTTTTTACAAATCGCCCAAATTCTCCGACTTTTCTTGTGTATTAGCCCTTGGAACTGGCTCCTGGAGCAACCCTAATTTTTTTTCTCAAAAATCTTTATGAGGGTCTCCGTAATGAGTTGGAGAAACTTCACGTATACTCACATCATTTTTTTAACTCCCATTTCTACATTTACAAGCCTTTTTTTACGAATCGCCCAAATTCCCTGATTTTTCGTGTGTATTAGCCAATGAATCTGGCGCCCGAATCACCCAATTTTTTTTCTCAAAACCTTTATGAGGACCTCCGTAATGAGTTGGGGAACCTTCACATATACACACACACACCATTTTTAACGCCTATTTCAACATTTACATGCCTTTTTTTTTACAAATCGCTTAAATTCCCTGATTTTTCAGGTGTATTAGCCCATGGATCTGGCACACGGAGCACCCAAATTTTTTTTTCTCAAAAAATTTATGAAGACCAACGTAATGAGTTGGGGAACCTTCACGTATACTCACACCATTTTTAACGCCCATTTCCACATATACAAGCCTTTTTTTACGAATCGCCCGAATTTTCCAATTTTTTGTGTTTATTAATTAACCCATAGATCTAGCGCCCGGAGCACCCAAATTTTTTTCTCAAAAAACTTTATGAGGACCTTCGTTATGAGTTGGGTAACATTCATGTATACTCACACCATTTTTAACGCCCGTTTCCACATTTACAAGCCCTTTTTTATGAATCGCCCAAATTTCGTAATTTTTCGTGTGTATTAGCCCATGGATCAAGCGCCCGGAGCAACCTAAATTTTTTTCTCAGAAAAGTTTATGAGGATCTCCGTAATAAGTTGAGGAACCTTCACGTATACTCACACCATTTTTTTTACGCCCATTTCCGCATTTACAAGCCTTTTTTACGAATCACCCTAATTCCTTTATTTTTTGTGTGTATTAGCCCATGGATCTGGAGCCCGAAGCACCCTAAATATTTTTCTCAAAAAACTTATTGAGGACCTCCGTAATGAGTTGGGAAACCCTCACGTATACTCATACCATTTTTTAAAAGCCATTTCCGCATATACAAGCCTCTTTTTTATGAATCGCCCAAATTCCACGATTTTTCGTGTGTGTTAGCCCATGAATCTGGCACACGGAGCACCTAATTTTTTTTTCAAAAAACTTTATGAGGACCTCCGTAATGAGTTAGGGTAACTTCACGTATACTAACACAATTTTTAGCGCTCATTTCTGCATTTACAAGCCATTTGTTACGAATCGCCCCAATTCCCTGATTTTTCGTCTGTATTAGCCCATGGATCTAGCGCCCGGAGAACCCAAAAAAAATTTCTCAAAAAAATTTATGAGGAACTCCGTAATGAGTTAGGAAACCTTCATGTATACTAATACTATTTTTGGTGCCCATTTCTGTATTTACAAGCCTTTTTTTACGAATCGCCCCAATTCTCTCATTTTTAGTGTGTATTAGCCCATGGATCTCTAGCGACTGGAGAACTCAAATTTTTTTTCCAAAAAAACTTTATGAGGACCTCCGTAATGAGATGGAAAACCTTCACGTATACTCACACTTTTTTTTACGAATCACAGAAATTCCCTAATTTTTTGTGTGTATTAGCTCATGATTTTGTGGCCCGGAGCACCCAAAATTATTTTCTCAAAAAACTTTATGAGGACCCTCGTAATAAGTTGGGGAACCTTTACTCAAACCATTTTTAATGCCCATTTCTGCATTTACAATCCCTTTTTGATGAATCGCCCAAATTCTCTGATTTTTCGTGTGTATTAGCCCATAGATCTAGCGCCTAAAGCACCTAAAATTGTTTTCTCAAAAAACTTTATTAGGACCTCCGTAATGAGTTGGAGAACCTTCACGTATACTCACACAATTTTTTTAACTCTCATTTCCGCATTAACAATCCCTTTTTTACAAATCGCCCAAATTCCTCAATTTTTCGTGTATTAGCCCATTGATATTAGCCCGGAGAAACCAAAAAATTTTGCTCAAAAAACTTTATGAGGACCTCCGTAGTGAGTTGTGGAACCTTCAAGTATACTCACACCATTTTTTTAATGTCCATTTCTGCATTTACAAGCCTTTTTTTACGAATCACCCGAATTTCCTATTTTTTTTTTAAAAAACTTTATGAGGACCTCCATAATGAGTTGAAGAACCTTCACGTATACTCACACCATTTTAATGCTCATTTCCGCATTTACAATCCCTTTTTTACGAATCGCCCAAATTTCGCGATTTTTGGTGTGTAATGCCCATGGATCTAGCGCCCAGAGCACCCAAACATTTTTTCTTAAAAAGCTTTATGAGGACCTCCCTAATGAGTTGGGGAACCTTCACGTATACTCACACAATTTTTTAACATCCATTTCCGCATTTACAAGCCTTTTTTTACAAATCACCCCAATTCCCTGATTTTTCGTATGTATTAGCCCATGGATTTGGCGCCCGGAGCACCCAATTTTTTTTCTCTCAAAAAGCTTTATGAAGACCTCCGTAATGAGTTGGGAAACCTTCACGTATACTCACACCATTTTTAAGTCCTATTCCCACATTTATAAGCCCTTTTTAACGAATCGCCCAAATTTCCCAATTATTCGTGTGTATTAACCCATGGATCTGGCGCCCGAAGCACCCAAAAATTTTCTAAAAAAACTTAATGAGGAGTTCCGTAATGAGTTGGGGAACCTTCACGTATACTCACACCATTTTTTAACGACCATTTACGCATTACAAGTTCCTCGAGAGGTGCCTCGAGTCTAGGTCGGGGGGAGGGGGGGACTCGGGGCACCGACCTCGAGGTAGGGTGGGGGATGCCTTGGGGCGGGCTACCTCGAGGCAGGGTGGGCGGTTGCCTCGAGGTGGGTTGCCTCAAGATTTTGGGGGGGTGCCTCAAGGCGGGGTGGGGAATTGGGGTGCCTCGGGGAGGGCAACCTCTATGTGCGGTGGGGGTGCCTCGGGGTGGGCGGCCTCGAGGTGAGGTGGGGGGTGCCTCAGGGCGGGTGGTCTCGAGCCGAAGTGGGGGGGTGCCTCGAGCAGGCGGCCTCGAGGCAGGGTGAGAGGATGGGATGTGCCTCAAGCCGGAAGGCCTCGAGGCTATTGGGGCGGAGGTGCCTCGAGACGGGCGGCCTTGAGCCAGTGGGGGATGGGGAAGGGGAAGTGTCTCAGGGTGAACGACCTCGAGGCGGGAAAGTGGGTGCCTTTGGGCGGGCAGTCGCGAGGCGGGGGGTGGGGGCCAGGTGAGTGCCTTAGGGCGGGCGGCCTTGAGGCAGGGGTAGGGGTGCCCCGGGACGGGCGACCTCGAGGCGGAGGGTGGAGGGCTCCTCGGGGAGGGCGACCTCGTGGCATGCGGGGGTGGGGGGCCGGGGAGGTTTCTCGGGGCCGTCTGCCCTGAGGCTCGGGGAGGGGTGTGCTTTTTCTAATGGATTATGAATGCATGTCTAGTATTTGTGATATGTTTTCTTCACTACAACTTTAATGTCTAAACATGAAGCCACGATGTTAGAACACAATTGGTTATAATTGGTAAAAGTAGGTGTTTGGTAGCTTGTGATATTAGAGTTTTGTGAATTGAAACCATAAATGTTACTTGCATATTATTTTCATTTCTATTTATCTTCGAGCTAATATGCCCTAATGAGTTTAAGTGAGTAATATATATATATATATATATTGAAATGTGATCTTTTGAAAGAAATTATTAGTGTAATTCGATATGTTATATCACATTACTTACTCAATTTTCTATGTTGTTAGAGTTAGAAGCTTGAATGGTCACCATTATTTACTGTTTCCTCTTTATATTGTTCCTTCTCTATGCGTTTTGTTCCATGCCTATGAATGGTTCAAACTGAATCTAGAAACAATGCACATGCCTTCAAAAAACGTGTCCTTCTAAATTCTCTAGAAACCCTTTCGGACCAAAATCACACTACTTTAGAGATTGCAAGCCGGATATATACCCATGAATACAGTGAGAAAATACTGAAAAGTTTAACTAAGATGTTGCTTAGAACCTTGCCGGAACCTGAAACTGCAATTTCAATAGGCGACCCAAATCCAATTCCAACTAGATAAACTAATTTTTGGGGGAAGCAGTGGTCTGTAAATTGATCAGAGGGAGTGTGATTTCAGGTGGCGTTTTGATTCAGAGAAATTATTTTGATGGACAGGGTTTTTTTTCGGCTGTCATAGAAGAAGATGATTTAGGTTTCGATTGGAATGTGAAGGTGATAGTTGTTCACGATGAATTTTCCCGGTGATTGATTCAGTGTTTGATGGTGCTTTGCTAAAATTTCTCAGAGAAATGAGACTGTAAAAAAAAATTCCCAATAAAGTCACAACTTGCAGTGTAGGTCCTGGGATGCCATTTTTCCAACAACCTGTTTGCGACTTGACCATTCTAAACCAAATGGACACGAAATCAGTTGTTGGGGGTGAAGATGGGCTAAAGAAATATATGGAGGATTAAAAAGTGAAGGAAGATTAGGTGTTCGATTCAAGTCATCAAAGAGAAATCAAATTGGAGATTGAACCTGATTTTAAGCAATGAAAACAAAGAATACTTATGAAAGGGAAATAAAAAATGCAGAGCTGGTGATTGCTGACAATTTTCTTACCGTTGATGATGTAGGTGACTGTGACTCAACGCCGTTCTCTCCCAAAATCATTCCAGGCCGTGATGTTTGGAAACTAGATACTTGGAATGAGGAATTACCGCTAGACGTTGAAGATAGCAATTCAGAATGTATGAATACCAAGTCTTCGAAGGAGAAGTTCTGAATGAAGGACATGCTTCGCCAACATCGATGAGTTAGAAAAACCAAGGCAATCACTGTTATTAACGACCAAATCTGGAGAAATTAAAGACCAAAGAGAAAATAAAGATTAAAGGTACAAATGTTGGTAAGCCGGCTACTCCTTCTAAAGACAAATTATTGTGTATAAATATGCATGCTTTCGCTTGTGCGCCGAAAGAGTATGTGTGGTATTCTGATTATAAATTTCATTCTCTTGTTTATAAATAGGGTTTACATATGAGGTGTTTCCATGAAGCTTTCTTTTTGGTTCTCCTTACATTGAGAAAACCTCACCTGCATTGTTTTTCTTATGAACACTCAAATTAAACACAGTTAACTTATGTGGTTAGGTTAGGTTCTACAATTGACATACATGGATATAGTCCTTCAGTTAAATGACTATGGGCGCCTCTTCAGAAGGGAAAAAACAACACCTCTTACGGCTCTTCAGAAACATTATGCATCCTTAGTTATCTTGCTGCATTTTCGAGTCTTGGTTATTTATACATGTTTGACTGGCTTTGATTTTTTGCTATATGTGACCAACAATTGTGTCTTTCATTGTATTTTTATGGATACCTATCAAATTGAATAATTCATTCTTGTTAATATAAGACCAGAATGAACTCTGTTATTTGGATTGTCAATTTGCATGGTAAAAGGTTAGTATGCCTGTGAAATAGTTGGTATAATTCACTGTGGTGGTCTTATCTAGTAAAACACTTACTCTCTCAGTGAAGGGTACATGTGCTTTCATGTTAACCCATTGACAATTTGACATTGTTTGGTCATTATTTCTTATCAGTTGATTTTATTAGCAATTCAGCTATGGTTTTGTTGATCCCATCTAATCATTTGTTGCACATTGATCTTCTAAGGGATTCTTCTTATGATTTCAAAGATCTTGTATGCTTAAGTCTTTCCCCAATTGAAATTATACGGAGTTATGCTTCAATGTATTGGGATTAGATTTCTTCCTATTAATTGGCTTGTTAAATATTGTCCTCTTTTGGTATGGTTGCAGATGTTAAGATGAACAATATTCCCTCTTGAGTAACTAGATGTTTGATTATTAGAAAGCATAGATTTTAGTTGCCTCGGGGCAGGCAGACAAAGGGGGGGGGGGGGGGAAGCTCGCGGCAGGCGGCCTTGAGGCACGGGGGTGGGGAGGTGCCTCAAGTGGGTAGGCTCGAGGCACGGGGGGCGGGGAGGTTCCTTGGGGCGGGCGGCCTCAAGGCACGAAGGGGTGGGGGAGATGTCTAGTGGCGGACGGCATCGAGGCATAAAGGGGCGGGGAATGGAAGGTTCCTCGTGGAGGGCGGGCTCGAGGCGGGGCGGGGGAGGTTTCTCATGGCAGGCGGCCTCGAGGTGGGGCGGGGTGGGGTAAGGGAGGTGCCTCGTGGCGGGCTACCTCAAGAAATGAGGGGCGGGGCAGGGGAGGTTCCTCTTGGTGGGCAGCCTCGAGGCACAGGGGCGGGGGATGCCTCGTGAAGGGCGGCCTCGAGGCACATGGGGGAAGAAGGTGCCTCGGGGTGGCCGGCCTCGAGCCACAGGGGCGGGGGGTTTCTCAGGCTGGGCGACGGGGGAGGTGCCTCGAGGCGGGGGACCTCGAGGC
>JAJONR010012290.1:0-13446 GCA_029582245.1 Solanum etuberosum | reverse complement strand
TACTCCCAATTGATTATGAAATTAACACATTATGACTGAATTCTGTAAAACATGGATAGCTCGATGTTCTGACATGCAAACTCTGAGAATGCAACAATTATATATGATAATATGACATTCGTAAACTGAAGCATGTATATAACTGAAATAGCTGGCCTAGCATGTGTAATTCATGAACTAAAGGAACTACATAGCTAGGGTTTTGCATTACATGCAAGAAACTGAGCAACAACATGATAATCTGATTTGGATCATTCTAAAAGCTAAAACCCAACAATTTCTAACATTCAAGAAACCCTAGGTCTAGATAATATTAAGGGAATCAAAATTGTAACTGAATTCTAGGGGCCTAATGGGCGAAAGAAACCCATTAGTGAAATCCCATATACCTGGTGATGAATTCCACGGAGAAATCTTTTGATTTCGGGGCTAGAACTTAAGAAAACTCACTGCGTTCTAGGAAAAAGGTTTGGTCCACTCTTTCTTTTGCTCTGAGTTTGCTGTATTTTGGAGATTGAATTGACTAGGGTAAGTTCAAATTAAGTTACTTGGCTTAAACTGACTAAAACTACGTAGTATAGGAGTTAAACGACGTAGTTTAGGGGTCCAACGTATAGGAAAAAGACCAAAAGACCCCTGACTTAACTGTTGTCGGGGCCACCGATAGAACTGACCGACGGTCCATGGACTGACCCACGGTCCGTGCTGGTCAACCATCGATGGGGTTCGGGGTCTCAGACCTGAAGGCCATGATCCACGGACCTGGACCACGTCCCATGGTATGACCTACGATTCGTAGGTCTTGGTCGTACCTTAGCTGAATTTTTGGATTTCTGAGAGTTGAAATCTGGAGTTCGACCTACGGTCCTGGACTACGGACCGTGGTCTGGCCTATGGTCCGTAGGTCCTAGCGTAGGTCTAGACATAGAATAATTTTTCTGGGAGGGTCTCCAAGTGGTGAGCCATGGACCTTCAGGACGGACCGTCGGTCACCCTACGGTCTGTTGGTGGTGCCCATAGGTGGCACCTGTAGCTTTTTAAATCTGCAATCTGGTCTGTCTAGGATACGGGGTGTTACATTATGTCCCCCTTGGGAACATTCGTCCTCGAATAAAGACCAAATTAGATGAATATGGAGGGTAAGAGCTGCAAACCCTACCATTGATTTCTGAAAACTGATTTCTGACTGAACTAAGTTCCAAGGACATGCAAATACGCTGAAAATGCAAGTACAAACTGAAGGAACATGATAATAAGACTGAATCTGTGCATGAATGACTGAAAAACTGAAGAGGAACTATTACCTCAAGCTGGAATGGAATCGGAAGGCAAGAGATGAGGATACTTGGCCTTCATGGCTGCTTCTTCTTCCCAAGTAGCTCCCTCTACGGACTGACTCCTCCACAAAACCTTAACTGAGGCAACTTCTTTGTTTCTCAACCTTCTAACCTGACGATCAAGAATCTCAACTGGCACATCCTCATAAGTGAGACTATCTTTCACAGCCACACTCTCTAAAGGTACTATGGATGCTGGATCACCCACACAATTCTACAACAACAAAACGTGAAAGACCGGATGCATTGCTGCTAGTTCGGCTGGAAACTCTAACTCGTAAGCCACTTTACCAAACTTTTTTAAGACCTTGTCAGGGCCTACATATCTAGGACTGAGCTTTCCATTATTGCCAAACCTCATCAGCCCCAGCCCCTTCATAGGTGACACTTTCAGGAAAACCCAATCATTAACTTGGAACTCCAAGTCCCTTCTCCTTACATCTGCATAGGATTTCTAGCGACTCTGGGCTGTCTTAAGTCTATCTCTAATGAGCTGCACTTATTCCATAGCATCATGAACCAAATTTTGTCCTATCAAGGCTGCTTCACCTACTTCAAACCAACCAACTGGAGATCTACATCTACGCCCAGACAATGCCTCATAAGGGGCCATCTGAATGATGGAATGGTAGCTAGTATTGTAGGTGAACTCTATAAGAGGAAGGTGATCATCCCAACTACCCTTGAAGTCGATCACACAAGATCTCCACATGTCCTCTAAGGTCTGAATGCTACGCTCTACCTGACCATCCATTTGCGGATGAAACACTCATTAGATGTGGTGCACTTCACACCCATGAAAAGAAATCTACTTAGTGCAGCTTTTCAGATATTCGAGGACACTTAAACCTGATGCTCTGATACCAAGTTTGTCACGCCCCGAGATTCCCCCAGGACGCGGACACGGGACCTAGGATCACGAATGACACCAAGCTAACCCTACTGGCATATCATAAGCATACTTAAAAAGAACTCAATCAATAAACACTGTGCGGAAGCTAATCATAAGATAAATCTGAAATGATGGGGAATACCCATACTACATCTGAATATATAAATGTGGAGAGTTTAACAACAACTGAAAAGTCAAACTCAAATACTAAAGCTGATTTTAACTAAGTCTGAAATAAAGCCTCTAACTGACTAGAAATGCTGGGACATACCCCAGCTAAATCTAGGAAAAACTGAAACTAAGACTAAAAGCAAAGGAAACATGTATGTTATCCTCGGAGAATGAGAACTTACCACTGATACTGCTGAGCTGAAGATCGGGAACAATCTATGCGTGATCTGGAAGCTGAGAACCTGGACCTACATCACGAGAAGATGTAGTGTAGAGTATGCGTCAGTACTTGAAAGGTACTGAGAATACAGGATAGAGTAAAGTTGAACAATATTCATAACTGAACAAAGCAATAAGAGCAATGATATAATCTGAACTGAATGTAAATACTGAGATATACTGAATACTGAGCTAATTGAATGCAATGACCAAGTAAATGATATGCTGAGTCTGAATACTGAACTGTAATTGATAACCTGGTCAATGCACTAGAATCTGACTATACTGTTGGAGGTACTAATAACCGACATAAAATCACATGAGCTAAATGTGGAGTCTAATGTATACGCCTCATCGAGAGGACCAATATACCCTGCCAGAGGTATAAAGGCATGACTGGCGTGATCCCTAAAATGATGCCCACAGAGGGGACTTACAAGCTACAGAGCACGTAGTTCTTGGACTATGGGGGTACGCTGGCAACGTGGGCAAGACGGTGCATCATCACGATGCTCATAGTGATAGTTGTCGGTTAAAGAAACTCCTCAATAAAAAGTAAAGTATATTGTTTTCACTTTTGGTTATTATTGCTATCATGGCCCGAGGCTACCCTCTTGACGTAAACACGGGACATAGGATCATGAGTGACCCCAAGCTAACCCTGAAGCTGACATATCATAAGCATATTAACAACAACTGAATAAAGATATACTATGTGGAAGCTAAAACATGAGATAACTGAAAGATGGGGAATACCCAATACTGATCTGAATATATATAAAAATTCTAAGAGTTTAGTGATACTGAACAATCACTCAAAACTAAAGCTGAATCTAATACTATGTCCGAAAAGCCTGTAACTGACTTGAGTTGTTGGGACATACCCCCAACTATCTCTAGCAAAACTGAAACTGAATCGAAAGACCTAATATGAAAACACATGTCTATTGTCCTCGAAGTATAAGGACTCACCATTGAAGCTGATGAATACGGATCGGGGACCGATCTATGCGTGATCTGGATGCTGAGTACCTGACCCTACATAGTGAAAGGATTTATAGCAGAGTATGCGTCAGTACTTGGAATGTACTGGGCATGCAAGATATAGAATATAGCTGAACAAATATATAAGCTGAACAAGTATAACTAAGGAATGACATAATCTGAACAGAAACATAGATACTGAAATATAACTCTAAGCTTAGCTAAATGCAATGACCAAGTACTGATTATGAACATAACATGTTGAGACTGAATACTGAAGTCTAACTGAAAACCTTTTGAATGCACTAGAGTCGGACTATGGGAGCTACTATTAACCGACATAAAACCACGTGAGCTAAACACAGAGTCCGATGTATACGCCCCATCGAGAGGACCCAATATACCTTGCTAGGAGTATAAAGGCATGACTGACGTGATCACTAAATCTGTTGCCCACAGAGGGGACTTATAAACCTACGGGGGCACGTAGATCTGGGACTATGAGGGTATGCTGAACCCTAGTCCAACTCAGTGCTAAGCCTACTCCCAACTTGAAATGTCTATGATACAACATAACTGAAATACATGATAGCTCAATATTCTGACATGCAAATCTGAGAATGCAATATTTAGGTACTGACAATGAAACATTCGAAACTGGAGCATGTATATCTGTTTAACTGACCTATCTAGTGTAATTCATGAACTAAGAAATCTAGACAACTAAGGTTCAGAGTTTCATTCGAGGAACTAAGCAACGACTTCACGAAAAAATGATAATCTGATCAAGCACACTATAACAACTAAATCACTAACAATATATAAGGTTTTAGAAACCCTAGGTCTAAGCAAGATATGGAGAATCAATAATATGACTGAATTCTAGGGACCTACTAGGTGAAAGGAACCCACTAGTGAAATCTCACATACATGGTGACGAAATCTATGGATAAATCCTTCAATTTTGGGTCTGAAACTTAAAGAAAACTTTCTGACTGATCTTGGGAAAACAGGCACCTCTTTCTCATGTTCTTTCAGTATGCTTGAATGATTTTGGTGACTAATGGTTTTGGTTATGTTCTGACTTGGTTATTAGGATTAAACTGAGTAAAACTACATAGTTTAGGTGTCCAACGCATAGGAGAAAAGGCCAAAATGACCCCAACATAAAATTTGACCGGGGCCTTGCATAGACCCTATGACGGACCGTCAAAGAGACCATGGCCCGTCAAGTGGGTCATGGTCTGCTGGCCAGTGAGTACTGGTTCTGGGCAGGGCCAACCACAAGCCCTACCACGGCCTGTATGAAGGACCACGGACCGTGAAGGTCACCATGGTTCTTCACTTGGGCTGGGGTCTGGTGGCTCAGGGCGACAGATACCACCACGGCCCGTCATCATGACCACATCTATGCGGGGGAGGCTGCGAAGTGTTTTGAGAAAAAACTTCACTCTTTTTGCTACTCTTATCGTGCGTGAGGTATGATACAATTTCTCCATTCTAATCTTTCGTTATGCATTTCAGATCATCCCTCCTCGTAGAGCTTACGCATAGAATGCTAATGCACTCAGTTCGTCCAGTCCCAGACCATAAGGTTACAAATGTAGAATTCCAAAACACGATTCAGCTTTTGGCTTAAAGTGCGGCCAACCAAAAATATCGACAGATCCAAATACCTACTAACACTAATGGTGGATCAGTGGCAGCTAGAGTATGAGATTTTGTTCGGATGACTCTGCTTGAGTTTCTAGGGTCGCAGATTGGTGAAGACCCACAAAACTTCATTGATGAGGTTAAGAAAATATGTAGAGTGATGCAGGTGACTGGTAATGACAGGGTGGAGTTGGCATCCTACCAGTTTAAGGATGTGTCTCACATTTGGTTGACTCAGTGGAAAGAAAGCAGGGGTGCGGATGCAGCTCTTATCACTTGCGAGTGTTTTACTGGAGCTTTTCTGGATAGGTTCTTCCAGAGATAGCTGAGGGAAGCTAAAGTTTCAGAGTTTATGAATTTGAGGCAAGATACAATGTCAGTCAAAGAGTACAGACTTAAGTTCACCTAACTCTCCAGGTATGCTCCACAGATGGTTGCCGATCCAAGGGCACAAATGAGTAAGTTTCTGTTAGAGGTATCTGACTTGGTGAAGACAGAGTGCAGGAATGCTATGCTATTAGAGGAGATGGCTTGAATTCCTTAAAGACTATGACATGAATGTACTTTACCATCCTGGTAAGGCCGATGTAGTGGCTGATGCTCTCAGAAGATTGTCTATGGGTAGTGTAGCACATGTTGAGGAAGAAAGGTAGGAATTAACAAAAGATGTTTACCAGCTTGCTCACTTAGGAGTTGGTCTTACGGACATGTCAGATGGTGTCACGACCCGAGCCTACACCTCGGACGTTACACGGCGTACAAGACTCCGAAGAGCCTCATACAAGCCTCATAGCATATCATAACATAAGACATAAGAAATGATGCGGAATTTAAAAACTTTTATCCATACAATCGAAGTCTTTATTTAAAAGCAAGCGGAAGTCTAACTTTGTTTCACATGGCCATCTAATACAACTTTGAATCAACAATAGGGTCACAGCCCTTCAACATAGCACGAAAAATAAAATGACATGAAAGAAACTACTAAAGACTCATACGTCCTCGAATCTTGAGGACTCACCACAAGCTAGGAGAATAATTGATCCAAGCTTGAATCCAAAGAAATCACCTTAAGAACCAGAACCTACACTTTGTAGAAAAATGTAGAAGAAATATGGGTTTCTACAAAAATGCACTAGATACCCTACCTCAACTCACGTGAGGACATCCATCTCATCCCAACATTCATTCATAATATAGCTCATATATTCAAGAGGTGAGAATATCCTTTCAACCTAAGAATCCCCATGTTGTGAGAAAACCTTTCACAACATGTCTTCATCATTCATTAGTGTATAATTAAGAATAGCCTTTCAATCAACACATCATCATTAACATAATCATAGAAACTTCATTCATAGGTGTGTGTGTATGTGAGATTAGCCTTTCAACAACACCACAATTACATCATAGTCATAATCACCTTCTTCTCAAAGTATTCATAAAGCATGTACATAAACATCATGATCATATAAAATTCTCATGATTTTCTCTTCAAGGACCATGAATCTTAATTCACCAACACATCTATAATTACTACAATAGACATGGATGATAACATAATTCAAGTAATCAATTCATACATTCATAATTCTACAGCATTCTAATAACATCAGTCAATACCCACACTTTACGATCCACTTTCAGAAAATAGAGAAATTCATGGATTACTGAGGAATTCATCATAAAACAGTAGTAAATCATCAATTTTATCATAATATAAAGTAATTAAATCATTGAAATCATTTTTGAAAAGGAATCCATGACTTGGAGTGAAACCCTAGCTTTTTGGGGAATTTCAAGTTGTGAAATTGAGTTTTGAAGGGACTCTATGGGTGAAGACTACCCATAGATTAAAATATACCATACCTTATTGATGATTCACCACGAAATTGAGAAGAAAAGGCTGCTCCTTCAACCCTAGACTTCACCTTCTTCCTCTTCTTCCTTGAAACTCTAGAGAGAGAATTATTCGGGGAGGGAATTGATTTGATTTGGGAATTGATGGCTATGATTTGATGACTTAGTTTAGGTTGTTAAAACCCTTATATAGTTAGTTTATTTTAGTGAAAAATGACACCACTTAGCAATTAATTAAAAAGGAAAACCCTAAACTACCCCTAAGCCCAACTACCAAAAGGCAGTTTCCAACCCTCATCCACGACCACCATCTACGGACCGTGGATGGACCCACAGCCTATGCTAGTGAACCGTGGTTTGGGTCTGGGGCTTGAAAAATAGGGGAAGGTCAGGCCTTGACCGACGACCCCTTACCATGGGGCGTGGTTCCATCCACGGCTCGTGGATGCCCATCGTGGGTGGCCACTGTTTTGGACAGTTTTGTGGGTTGTTTTAGGGTCCTCCCCAAGGACCCTTGATGGTGTGATAGTCCATAATAGATCAGAATATTCATTGGTAGCGGAGGTGAAGGAAAAACAAGATAGTGATCCTATATTGCTTCAGTTGAAAGGTGCAGTTCATCAGCAGAAAGTAGAGGTTTTCTCCCAAGGGGGAGTGGTATGCTTCGTTAAATGGGTCTCTTATGTGTTCCTAAGGTGGGTGAGTTGAGGCAGCAGAGCCTTACAGAAGCCCATAAATCCAAGTATTCTATCCATCCATGTGCCACTAAGACATACCGTGATCTGCGGGAAGTCTTTTGGTGGAACGACATGAAGAGGGACATAGCAGAGTTTTTGGCTAAGTGTCCTGATTGTCAACAGGTTAAGGTAGAACATCAGAAACCAGGAGGTATGACCCAAGAGATTAATATTCTTACATGGAAGTGAGAAGTGATAAACATGGACTTCATTACAGGTTTACATCGTACTCGCATGCAACATGACTCCATTTGGGTTGTAGTACACATAGTTACTAAGTCCGCTCACTTCTTGGCTGTCAAGACTACAAATTAAGCGAAGGACTACGCCAAACTCTACATCAATGAGATAGTAAGGTTACATGGATTTCCCTTGTCTATCAACTCAGATAGAGGTCCTCAGTTTACCTCTCATTTATGGAAATCGTTTCACAAAGGACTTGGTACTCAAGCAAATCTCAGCACAAAAATTCATCCACAGATGGATGGTCAGGAAGAGCGTATGATTCAGACCTTAGAGGACATGTTGAGAGCCTGTGTGATTGATTTCAAGGGAATTTGGGATGATCACGTACCTCTCATAGAGTTCTCTTACAATAATAGCTACCATTCCAGCATTCAAATGGCCCCTTATGAGACATTATACGAGCGTAGATGCAGATCTCCAGTTGGTTGGTTTGAAGTAGGTGAAGAAGCCTTGATTGGGCCAGATTCGGTTCATGAGGCTATGGGAAAAGTTCAACTCATTAGAGATAGACATAAGAGAGCTCAAAGTCGTCAGAAGTCCTATGAAGATGTGAGGAGAAGGGACTTAGAGTCTGAGATCGATGATTGGGTTTTCCTGAAAGTGCCACATATGAAAGGGGTGATGAGATTTGGCAAGAAAGGGAAACTCAGTCCTAGATATGCAGGTCCCTACAGAATCATGAAAAGGGTTGATAATGTGGCATATAAGTTAGAGTTTCCAGCAGAACTAGCAGCAGCTCATCAAGTCTTTCACATTTCCTTGTTGAAGAAGTGTGTGGGTGATCCGACATCCATAGTACCATTAGAGATACTGATTGTGAAGGATAGTCTCACTTATGAAGAGGTTCTAGTTGAGATTCTTGAAGGTCATGTTCGTAGGTTGAGGAATAAAGAAGTCGCTTCAGTGAAGGTTTTGTGGAGGAGTCAGTCTGTAGAGGGAGCTACTTCAGAAGCAGAAGCAGCCATGAAGGCCAAGTATCCTCATCTCTTTCCTTCCGATTCCATTTCAGCTTCAAGTCATAGTTCCTCTCCAGCCTCTCTATTTACTCTCACGTAAATTCAGTGTTAGTATCTTGTTCCTTCAGTTCTTCTTCCATTTCAGCATATTTGCATGATTCTTTGAACTCAATTCAGTTAGATTTTAGTTTCTAGTACTTAGTGGTAGGGATTGCAGCTCCTTTCCTCCTTACTTAGCTAGTTTAGGCTTCATTCGAGGACGAATGATCCCAAGAGGGAGATATTGTAACACCTCAGAAAAACATACTTGGACTTTTAAGCAAAAATAGGCGAACCACAGAAGGGTTCACGGGTCGTGATCAGGACCACGGTCCGTCACCCTCATCGTGGTTCACACCCTCCAAGGAGTGGTGGACCACGAGACCGTTCACAGGCCGTGGATCCTCACATGACCCGTGGGAAGGATCGCGGAGGTGAGAAAGAGCCACCAGGGCTCAGGCGTCAGACCACGGAGCCTACCAGTTGACAGGCCGTGCTTTCTTTTGACGGTCCATCAGTGGCGCCATGGTAGTCCTCTTTCAGCTTTTAAGTCAGGGTCATTTTTTTCTTTTCCCCTATGCAATGGGAATTTAAACTACGTCGTTTAACACCTAAACTATGTCGTTTTACTCATTTTAATCCTAATAACATAGTTAGAACATAACCAAAATCATTATTCACCAAAAATTCATCGAACTTAGAGCAAAGGAGGAGAAAGAGTCAACCAACCCCTCAAGAACAAGCATGAGATTTTCTTCTGTTCCAGCCCCCAAAATCGATGGATTTCTCTGTATATTTCGACACCATGAATGTTGGATTTCATTAGTGGGTTCCTTTCATCCACTAGGTCCCTAGAATTCAGTCAGATTCTTAATTCTCTATATTTTGTTTAGACCTAGGGTTTCTAAAACCTTAGGAATTGTTGTGATTTAGTTGTTGTATTATCCTAGATCGAAATAGCTTGTTTTCTTGGAAAGTTTGCTTAGTTCCTCGCATGAAGCTCAGAACCCTAGTTGTGTAGATTCTCTTAGTTCATGAATTACGCTTGCTAGGTCAGTTAAACAGATAAACATGCTCCTGTTTCTGAATGTTACATTGTGAGTACCTTAATGTTACATTCTCAAATTTGCATGTCAGAACATTGAGCTATCCAGTATTTCAGTTATGTTGTATCATAAACATTTCCAATTGGGAGTAGACTTAGCGCCGAGTCACACTAGGGTTAAGCGTAACCTCTTATTCCAAGAACTACGTTCCCCAGTAGGGGTATAAGTCCTCTATGTTGGGCATCAAATTTAGTGATCACGCCAGTCATGCTTTTATATCCCTGGCAAGGTATACTGGGTCCTCTCGATGGGGCGTATACATCGGACTCTGCGTTTAGCTCACATGGTTTTATGTATGTTAATAATAGCTCAAATAGTCAGACTCTAATGCATTTGACCAGGTTTTCAGTTTATACTTCAGTATTCAGTCTCAGCATGTTATATTCATAATCAGTACTTGGTCATTGCATTCAGTTAGCTTAGTTTTCAGTTATATTTCAGCATTTATGTTTTGTTCAGATTATATCATTGCTCAGGTACGCTTTGTTCAGTTTACATATTTTGATCAGCTATTATCTATATCATGCATGCTCAGTACATTCCAAGTACTGACGCATCATCTGCGCTACATCTTTTTATGATGTAGGTTCAGGTATTCAGCATCCAGATCAAGCATAGATCGATTTCTGATCCGTATTCAGCAGCTTCAGTGGTGAGTCCTCATACTTCGAGGACAATAGACATGTTTTTCATATTCAATCTTTTATTTCAGTTTTCAGTTTTGCTAGAGTCAGCTGGGGGCATGTCCCAACAACTCTAGTCTGTAGAGGCTTTCCAAACATAGTATTAGATTCAGCTTTAGTTTTTGAGTGAGTGTTCAATATCACTATACCCTTAGAATGTTTATATATTCATATCAGTTTTGGGTATTCCCCACTTTCAGTTAACTATTGTTTTAAACTTCTGCATAGTATATCTTTATTCAGTTGTTCTTAGTATGCTTGATATGCCAGCTTCAGGGTTAGCTTGGGGTCACTCGTGATCCTAGGTCCTGTGTTTATGTCAAGTAGGTAGCCTCGGGGCATGAGAAAACTATTCTTCATTTGCATGTAAAATCATATCGGGGGATTGTTTAATTGCTCATATGTGTAAAGGTCATTTCTTTGGTGTTCTAATGGATTTGTATATGACTTAAGGTCAAAAGAACCCCTAGCACAAAGTTGAGTTGAAAGCTTCATTTTCGATTAAGTTTTTACATAAGATTCTAGCTAGGTCAAATTCAATTGGTCAAATCTCAAAGCATATTAATGAGGTGTCTCATGACCTATAAAATTGAAGGTCTTTGAGTCCTCTTTCAAAAGTCCCCAAGTATGTCTTATTTGGAGTTCAGAGTAAAACGTTTTGACCATTTTACAAGAGACTGCCATATAAGAGTTTTCTGAGTCTTTGAACAATGGATCAAACCTACGGGCCGTAGGTTGAACGACGAACCATCCTTTCAAGTCATCGAAAAAGTACTGGGAGTAAAATTTTCAATCCCGATTCCTATGGATCCATTCTATGGGTCTTAAGAACTACTACGTGTCGTTGTTTGGACCCGTAAATGCACTTTTGAGCCTTAAAAATTCAATATAAATTCTACAAATGGGATCTACGGTTCGTAGATCAAACCACGAACCATAGATAGTCCCGTTGACATGTTTTGTCAGCTTTTATAGAGGGGTAGTTCAATCTTTTCCCACTTCTTCTAATCCTAAACCATGACCCTTTTTAACCTAATAAAGGGTCTAAGGGTGTTAAAATATTATTTTATGTTCTTTAACACTTCAAAGACTTAGATCAAGGATTCAAGAGGAGAAAAGCTAGGGTTTTCTAAGGTTCTTTGAATTTTAGTCGATTTCTCCAAGAACTTTATTCTTCCCAGGTATGTAAGGCTATTATAAATATGGACTAAGTTCTTCCTCACGTCCTACATCTACTTTCCATCAGTAAAGAATAATCTAGGGTTCTATCCTTAATTTTGAGTATTCTTGAGATGAGTTGTTGTTGAACTCTGAGTTTCTATTCCTAATTTTTGAGTTGCTATATATTATGCATTGAGATTTTTGAGTTTATTGTTCATGTATATTTTTCAGCATGAACCCTATTATTTGAGTATTCATTGAGTTATTATTGAGAATCTTTTTAACTAAATAATTATCTTAAATTGATTTTCTAGGGAAAGTAAAGAGGAGTTTTGGGGAATGCTTAAAGAGACATTTTGAGTAAAGTTTGAGGGAACTACTCATTTCCAAATTAATCATTTTTACATAACAAAATATTTTTATAGTTTTATGAAATTGTGTATGCACATACCCAACAAAATACATAACAAGAATAAAAACCTCATATTTATTTCAAATAAAAAAACAGCCATGTGTATCTAGGTACATGATCAATAAATAACACAAAGTACTTATATCCCATCTTTGACAAAATAGGAGAAGGACCTCAAACATCACTATGCACTAAATAAAACATATCTTCATAAGAATAAGAGCTAGATGAAAAAGGTAGTTTGTGACTTTTCAAACCAACACAATTAGAACATGTTAGAGGGAGACTAGAATGAATGTCATGTGTTGCTGGAAGACATGATTTGAGCATGTGCTGAAGTCGAGAGGAATGAGGATGACCTATCATATAATGCCAAAGAGTGAGACACTGTTTCATGTGATTAATACACAATTAGAACATGTTAGAGGGAGACTAGAATGAATGTCATGTGTTGCTGGAAGACATGATTTGAGCATGTGCTGAAGTCGAGAGGAATGAGGATGACCTATCATATAATGCCAAAGAGTGAGACACTGTTTCATGTGATTAATACACAATTAGAACATGTTAGAGGGAGACTAGAATGAATGTCATGTGTTGCTGGAAGACATGATTTGAGCATGTGCTGAAGTCGAGAGGAATGAGGATGACCTATCATATAATGCCAAAGAGTGAGACACTGTTTCATGTGATTAATACACAATTAGAACATGTTAGAGGGAGACTAGAATGAATGTCATGTGTTGCTGGAAGACATGATTTGAGCATGTGCTGAAGTCGAGAGGAATGAGGATGACCTATCATATAATGCCAAAGAGTGAGACACTGTTTCATGTGATTAATACACAATTAGAACATGTTAGAGGGAGACTAGAATGAATGTCATGTGTTGCTGGAAGACATGATTTGAGCATGTGCTGAAGTCGAGAGGAATGAGGATGACCTATCATATAATGCCAAAGAGTGAGACACTGTTTCATGTGATTAATA